>APFE030484440.1:0-36272 GCA_000404065.3 Pinus taeda
TTTTACAGTTTTGTTTTGTTTTTTTTTACAATTTTATGGATGTTTTATTTGTCTTTGTATATATATTTTTTATTATTTGAGGTTTTTCTGTCGTGTTTTTTCTTTTCTTTTTTATGATTTATTACGAGCATGAAAATCACAAACATTTAAAAAATATCCACACTTAATACATTAAAAATTTAAAGTGTAAAAAATAAGCCCTCTAAACAAAAAAGGTTGATGTTGCATCAACACTTTTCAAAATCAAGATGAAAATCACTAACATTTAAAAAAAGTGTTCATACTTGATACATAAAAAAATTTAAAGTGTCAAAAATAAACTTTTTTAAAAAATGTGTTCATGCTGCATCAACACTTTTCAAAATCAAATGAAAATCGCTAATGTTTTTAAAAAAAGGTTCATACTTGATACATAAGAAAATTTAAAGTGCCAAAGATATGCTCAAAAACAAAAGTTCTATTCTGCATCACCACTTTTCAAAATCACGGGATTTTTTGCTACTTCAAAAAAATGGGTACTAATTCATTTTTTCGTTTGATCGGTAACTATGTTTTCCATTACTGATAATGGCATGAGATTGTGTGAGGCCCCAGAATCCAACATGCAATTATGCAACAAAAGGTCACGGATCATCGAAGTCACATAGAAAGGCGCAGTAGAAGGGTCCAACTCTTCCACATGTGGCCCAAAAACAACCATGGGCCTCTCCTCTTGGACGTTCAAACTATCTTGGGTTGGTGTTGAAGTGAAAGGATGCATGAATTAAGAGACCTAAGATTTTTAATTAGGTTGTTTTAGGATCTCAGTTAGGGGAACATGAATTTTTACCTTATCAAGCTCCTTTTGGAGATTGAATGTGGGTTGGGCATTTTCTGCATCTCTTGGCTTTGTTCTTTCTCCCTTCCCACTCGCAACCGTCAGCAGAACAAGTGCCTCCTTTTATGTGTGCCCCTTAGTATCATTGTTCTCCTTATTTGCAGAGACTCCTATGTTGGGTGGGTTGGGATGAAGCTTAGCTTTCCCTTTGTCTGGTGCTGGAGGAACCACTTGGGGAGCAACTTCCCCTTGTTGTTTTGGTTCTCTCATCCTCTTCTTTGAAGATCTTAGATTATACTTACGTTGGGGTTGTGTTTTATGTAGTATTTTGTCACACCTCCCGCACTTCCCCGTGACATACCCTGAAGTGCCCGAAACATGACCACCATGCAGTGTACTCATTCAGATATGCAGCTTAGATCCTCCCTAAAACATTGACTGGAAAATTCCTTGAGCTTCCCCTAAAGGAAATGGCTCTAAAACCCTAATTTTAGAATCATTGCTCTTATGATACTGAAAACCGCGATGGTTGCCAATTGCACTACACTAGACCTGTGATGTCGTCATTCTGTTTGCTTGTATACCCACAATGATCCCTAAAAGGCAATTTTCCAAAAGAAGATGAGAAGCTTCATGATCTAGAAGCTTCCAAAGCGACGACCTCGAGGTTTTTTTGTAATAGATGAGGTCAAATTATCCCAACTTGGCCTCTTGGTCTTATCCCTTTGAGATACCTCCTTGAGATGAGGGCCTTCTCCTATCTTTGGAGAGATCCTAACTCCCTTTCCCTACCTATATATTCATCCTCTCCCATTTCCAATGGTTGGTCTTTGGCTATTTGCACCCTTATGCTGAGACTGTGCCTACATCCTACTCATTTGACTTGGAGAAGGAGTGCTTAGAGAGCTTAAGCTTGGACTTGGACATTCATTCAAGGAGAGCATACTAACATCAAGGCTTGGTTGTATGCTTCCTCCTTTATTCTATTAATATACAAATGTTGGTTCATTTTCCATAAATGTGTATGTTTATGTATCATTTATCTTAACGCTCCTTGATCTGTTAAGTAGGTTACTTTTGATTATGCTATTTGTATTTGCATTTCTTGTCATGTCTTGATCTATTGTGCAGGCATTAAAACACTGTGAGAAGTAGGACCGAGCCCGTAGTGCAAGTGTTTCAAGGTCTTCAACAAAGGAAGATGTGATAGCATCAAAATGAGGTAGGCCATCTTCCTCACCTCTTATTTCTATTGTAACTTAGGAAAGTGTCTAGTAGATTGTCAAGTAGGCTTCTAGTCCCACTCATTGGGCTAGAGGGATCGACTCTGTCCACAAAGAGGATTTCCTAGACAACACTGTGTTTGCATGAACTCTGCAAACTATTTGCAATAATAATCTAGATCTTCCTTGTTGTTGCTTCTTTATCATGATTAGCCTCCTAGTGAGCCATATTCTCTTGTTCTTCTTTAACAAAAGAAGAATATATATTTCATTGCATCTCCTATGTATCCAACGATTGCTCGTCGAGACCATCTTCCAAGTATAAGGGATGAGGGATATAATTAAGTTGTTCCTTTCTTTCCCTTGGAAGTAGTTGCAGTGGAGGTCATCTATATTGTGGGTTATAGCCCTAGTTGTTGAGGTGAGCATTCTGTCGGGAGAGGTTCTTGTTCTCAATTTCAAGCTTTCCAATCTTTTGTGATAAACTCTTGATGAGTTTGTCCAAATCGTCCCATTTCGAGTTTAATGATTCTCCATCTCAACCAGAGGAGGATGCCTCTTATTTCCCTCTTTTGGGTTCAGTAGGTTCTTGCTTTACCCTTGACTTCCCTGCCGAGACAAGATTTTCTTCCACTTCAAGAGCATTGATCTGAAGTTTGTCTAGAGTGAGAGACGTCCTTTCTCTCGTGGTAAAACCAACGTCGGACTCAAAATCTCCCAAGAAAACCACACGAGCTGTAGTTGGAGGAGGCTTTATGTTGGCTGGCATGTTATTGTACTGCTTATTGAATCTTTCGATAAATTCTAAAGTATCCTCCTTTGGTCTTTTTCTTATGGCATTAAACTCAGTGAGGAGGTACTCATGATTCCTCTTTTATCACCATTTCTGTGTGAAAGAATTTTCTAGCTCCTCCTAGGTAGTGATGGTGGCATTTGGTAGGCCTTTGAACCATTTTCTAGCTTCTCCATCAAGACTTTGTACAGAAAGTCTCATGACCACATCCAATTGTTCCACATTCAGGTTCTCAGCAAAGGCACAAAAGGCTTCTACATGTCTTTGTGTTGTGCTTTCATCTTCCCCATTGAATCTAGGTAGAAGCTTTAGGTAAACTTGGGGAATGACACTTAAGGGATTAGGTACATCAAGAGGTGCATACTTGTTTAGAAAAAATCCTAGAAGAACCATATGGATTAGTGGAGGGGTATTAAAATTTTCTTTAGGAACTAGGGTCAAGAACACAATGTTTGCAGGGGAAGGAGGTTATGTCAAGGCCTTAGGAGTAAGTCCTTAATAGTGAGTAGTAGCAGGATGAGAACTGGATGAGGGAACTTCAAAGGCTGGTGAGATGGTAGCACAGTCAAGGGGAGTTTTCTCTTTCCATATTTTCTTGGAAATTATATTTTTTGGGTCAGATACAAATGGGACTTTCTGTTGGGATGTATCTACGTGACTATGAGGCCTTTCAAAAGCCAGGGTTATGAATCATAATGAGGGGGGTGTGGAGTCACCAAGGTGATGTGAATGTAATCATAACATACTTTGCTCACCTACATAAAGATTGTTCAATTTTTCGTATCCTAGGGGAAAATTCCTTCAATACGTTCCCTGGTAACGCATCAAAATATGTTGTCACTCCCAGAGACAACCTCGAATTGCTTACAAAACCAGTGCCTAGGCACATATATATTTGTGTGTCTCAAATGATTTACAGGAAACTAGATATATCACACATACACACACACACACACACATATATACATGATGAGCACCAGTACTGTAGCAAGAATGTTGCAACTCCTGGAGCTACCACCTTTACCTTATCAACCCGGGGTTCATTCAAACTTGGAGGTGACAGTGCTATATACACAAGTAAAAGTGATGGTTCTACCCTTTGTCACTGCTCAATTGGCGAGAGACCACTAGGGTTTATATGCCAAACTTATATGGATTCAGAATAATCTTGGTTCCTTCATGAAAGAAAGAGAAATCTACTCTAAGGGAGAGTTGATCTACGCTAGGGCGCATCATTTCCTAAGTAACTGCTAAGAGCTATGCTTTGCAACAATGCTAAATTAACATTAACAAAATAATACTATCCTAAGCATGGGAGATAAGAACATCAAACACAACTGTTATGCATGTAAAGGACTATAAGAAATCTATTTTGTCTTTTTATGCTTTTCATGAAAAGTCAAGTGTGTAAACTAATCTCTTTTGGTGATGTGGCAGGTGGTTTAGGGGTACTGATGGATGGTCAGAAGGTTCAAGAGATGGCTAGAAGGCTTGGGGGAGCCTTGGGTGACCTTGGGAGGCTTCCTAGAGGTTTTCCCTCAATTCGGCCTCAGAACAGCCACAACGGGAAAACCTATAGGATGTACTAAAAACCTACAAGATTCCCTGTATTTCTACATGATGTAGTCGTGAGAAAAACGATGGGAGTTGGAGGTGATGGAAATCTTAGGGAAGGTGGTTGATGGGTGCAATGGACTGAGAAGAGGCCTAGGATCACTCAGAACCCAAAACCAAGTTTAGGAGACGATTGGATTCACTCAAAATGCTTGAGAAAATATCAATGTAAAATGATGAAATTGGTGAAGGTTTTCATGAAACCGAGGAATCCCTATGGGTGAATGAAGTTGCAAGGTGGTTGCTTGCTATGAGATCTCTGTCTACTTCTAAAGTGTCTTCTCTACCTCAAACATGTGTAATTTCCAAAAAGTCATGTAAACAAGAAGAATTCTCATGAAAGAGAAAAGAAGAATTTAATGAACTAATTGTCTACCTTATGGATGAAGAAGTTCCTGAATAAAAAGGAGTCATGGATGAAATCTACTGCAAGAATGAAGATAGAAGACATGGAAATCAAATCCTACTTTGAAAAACTAATCAAATGCTAGCTTAAGTATAACAAATTCTAAATATCATGAAGGAAATGGAAATCTGTCTTTTTGGGTTGCATAAGGGTCTTTTCCTCAAATCATGATCCCAGAAGGAAGAAGTGAGGCCAAGACACATATTGAAAAAATTTTGGAGCCCCTTTTATCCCTTCTAGCTTGCTAATGAAGGAAGGCACAAATGGAAGAAAACTAATAAACAATTAATCAAATCTACACTACTTCCAATGAAATACTTCTAACAATAGTTTAGCCATGAATCTATGAAACTAATCTAAGCATAAAGGTACAAGAAGAGAAGCCTTTGCCGCTATGGTTGAGTCCTAACCCAAGAGCTTTAGCCCTCTGAGTTAACTCAATACTGAACCAATAACAAACTCATTCTTATTGCCAAAACAAAAAATTACATCAAAAATTCTTCCACAAGTCTGGAGCTTGAAAATATCTAGAGTTTCACAACAAAAATTTGAAACCTAATGAGGCTTTAGGCCTCTCTACTTATACAACTGAAGTCTCCAACAACTTCCTTAAATTTATGGAGGCTTGGTTCCCAAACTCGATATGAACTTCTCCTTGTCTATCACTTGCTCAACTGCCTTCTAATCTTCATGGCTTGGCTACTTGCACTCCGAGTTGGTGGGATTAATGAAGGAATATTCGAATGGGGAAGGAGTAAATGAGGAGGATTTAGCTCCTACAATCTCTCTCCCTTGTCCCTTTTGAGTTACAAACCTTAGTCTTTGCCAAAATCCTTGATTTTCTCTTCCGAACCTACATTCAATGCATATTCGTCCACTAGGAATAATATCTCACTTTAACTCATCTCATTAAACAAATCAAAACATGTAATAAGTTGTGAGAAAAGCTAGTTTGACTAAGCTAGGAGGTGAATTAAGGCCCATATAATTACCCAACAATGGGTCTCATTATCACCCCCTAGTGAAAGTGTTGCTCATCCTCTGAGAAACTTAATCAATATCCATGTCCTTCATATCTCTAGTGGCATCCCTGACATCCCATGCCTTTGTTGTGGTTTCCTCTTCTTGTTCATAGAAACCTACTTTCTTTTGTACCTCCTCCCACTCCCTCTTTTCTTCTTCTTCCTTCCTTCCTTTTAGCATTCCTAAGAGAAGTGGTGGACTAAGTTTCAAGCCAATCCAATTGACTTTGAGCCTTTGCATGGATTGCTTGTACATGGGTATCATGTTCAGTGCTTCTCTCATTCTTTGAGGAGAGTGGTACTCTCTTATCTTTAAACTGTATGGCAATGTGTTCCATGTCTTAAGGCATGCATGTATGTTGTCATCCCCTAACAACCTGAACATGTCCTAAAAATGTGAAATTGCTTGCTCTTGGGAAGCAAGATACCTGGGTGCAAGATGAGTATCATTTGCAATCAAATTATGTGTGTTGATGATGGCCATTGGATTGGACTAACCAACTCTGATCATAAGGGGCTCTGTTTATTCTTTTACCAATATCTTCTTCATTTCTGTAGCCATTACTTCCTCATGGTTCATCCATGATGCCAAAGCCATCAACTGTAAATCTCCTAGCTTGGCATTAGGGTCCCATACATTCATTTCTGTTAAGGCCATGTTATGCAAATAAAACTTAGACATCTTAGCCCTGTCTTCCAATGTACTTTAATCACAAAGATCAATGAACTATCTATAATCCTGAAATGGCATAGTGCCTCTCTATGCTAGGGTTTTGATCTGGAACTACAGCCATTATTCCTTAAGGTATAGGACATAGGATTTAGCTGGCATCCTACATTGGATTTCTTCCAAAGAGATATTGGTCATACATGCCAATTGGTTCTCTCTTTCTTGAAGTTGTCCTTTCAACCATGCATTTTCTACCCCTAATGGATTTCTCATTATGGCCTCTTTATCTCTCAAGCTACTTAATTCTCTGCCCATCTCCTTGAGCTTCTCTTCCATGTGACCAATGTCTTCCACCCCCTTGTATTTGGCAATATGCATCCATTGATGAGTTTTTGTTCTCTCCTTCTCAAGCTCAAAGAATAGTGGAATAGCAATTTTTTATGGAATGACCATGCCCCCTTCAATAAATCTATAGTAAGATTCATGGTTAGGTTGGGGGATAGGTTCCTTTAACTCTAGGTCCTCTTCTTTAGTTTCTTGTTGTAGGCTTCCATCCTTATCCAATTTTTGAGTCTCCTATAGGTTTAACAAAGTATCTTGTAGGACTTCTTTATATTCCTATAGGTCTTGTAGTGTATCCTGTAGGATTGTTTTCCCTTTGGATGAGGTGGTTCTAGTTATAGGCATTCTCACATAGGTGATAGGAGACTTAGGAGGAGGCATTTTCTCCTGCTGTTTGGGTGATTCCTCAATCACAATGGGAATTTTGGTTGGTGTTTGGGGTTTCCCCTGCCTAATCCTTATTCTTTTCCTTGTCCTAAAATATAAGGGGGTTTTCCTCTCTCTTTTTCCTTTTTGTTTGATAGGGGTGCTAAGAGTAGTGAGGGTAGTTGTTGCTTCCCTCTCAGTGGCCTCTGGAGACACCCTGGGTGACTCCTCCTTGTCTTCTGCCTCCTCTTTTTCATTGCCCTTTTCCTATTTGTTTTCCTCTCTTCTTCTCCTTCTAGCTCCTCATCTTGTTTATCAATCTCTTCTTTGTCATCTTCCTCTATTTCCTCATCATCTGTCTCATCTTCATCCCTCTCTACTTCTTCCCCTCTGTTTCATTTTCTTCACCATCCTTCTTACTAACAGTAGGACTAATGTCATATGTGAGGGCTTTGATATCCTCCTCTATATGCATGTCTCTGAAAATCTCCCATTGGATAGGAATTCCGAGGTTGTGGAGGGAATATTATATGATGATTATAATTAACCCATGGTGGGCTAACTGTTGGTGATTTCCCTCTTGCACTTTTATGCTTGTGTCTATCAATGATTACAAAAGGAAGTATGGTATGCTAAGACTGTGTTGATGAGGTGTTTCTACTCCAAACCTCAATTCTTCAAGAATCCTAAAGTGATACCCATAAACCACATTATACCTACCCTCACATGAGATGTATTTGATAAGGTGGTAGCTCACCTCATTCCAGGGGTATGGTAGGCTTGCTATCCTTACTCCATTTTTGTCCTCAATAGACTCTTCTCCCTCCAAAAATAACTTCTTCTTGGTTCTCCTAGGTGAAGTGTGGTAATTCTTCTTATGAGTTCAGGGGTGAGCTCTATGGAGAGGCCTCTCACCACAATAGTGGCATGAATTCTGGTTAGTGGTAGGAGGGAGAGAGAAAACTCTTGGGCCACTTCATCATCATACCTTCTTAATTTTTCAAAATACCCCATCCAGTTATGTCTTGTGAATATTTCTAACACCTGAGGGTGTTGTTGGATTCTCACAATATTAATGGGCTCCCTTATATTGAACCCCCCTGTCATTTGTTGATGAATGTGGAGGAGCTAAGATGGTTGACACAATTTTTTTTGAATGTAGAAGTAAATAACTGAAAGAACTATGGAGACAATTCCCTTACACAGCTGCCAAATTCACTCTCCACTAAGGGATTTTTTTGTTCAATTCTCTTTGAAAAAGTGATGAGCACCAATATTGCAGCAAGAATGTTGCAACTCCTAGAGCTACCAACTTTACTTTATCAACCCAAGGTTTGTACAAACTTGGAGGTGACAATGTTGTATACACAAGTAAAAGTGATGGTTCTTCCTTTTGTCACTACTCAACTGGTGAGAGACCACTAGGGTTTGCAAGCCAGACTTCTATGGATTCAGAAGAAGCTTGTTCCCTTGATGAAAGAAAGAGAAATATACTCTAAGAGAGAGTTGATCTACTGCAATAATGAAAGAGACTGAAATTCAATGTTAGGGAACATCATTTCCTAATTAACTGCTAAGATCTATGCTTTGCAATGATGCTAAACTAACATGAAAAAAATGCTACTATCCTAAGCATGGAAGCTAAGAACATCAAACACAATTTTTGTGCATGTAAAGGACTGTAAGAAATTTGTTTTGTTTTTTTATGCTTTTCATGAAAAGTCAAGTGTGCAAACTAATCTCTTTTGGTGATGTGGCAGGTGGTTTAGGGGTGATGATTGATGGACAAAAGGTTTAGGATATGGCTGGAAGGTTTGGGGGGCCCTTGGGAGACCTTAGGAGGCTTCCTAGAGGTTTTCCCTCAATTCGGCCTCAAAACAGGCCACTACAAGAAAATCTACAGGATGTACTAGAAACCTACAGGATTCCCTGTATTTCTACAGGATGCAGCCATGAGAAAAACGATGGGTGTTGGAGGTGATGGAAAGCTTAGGGAAGGTGGTTGATGGGTTGAATGGAGTGAGAAGAGGCCTAGGATCATGCAAAACCCAAAACCAAGTTTAGGAGATGGTTGGATTTGCTCAAAATTCTTGAGGAAATTTCTATGTAAAATGATGAAATTGGTGAAGGTTTGATGAAACCGAGGAATTCCTATGGGTGAACAAAGGTGGAAAGTGGTTTCTATGACATCTCTATCTACTTCTGAAGTTCCTAATCTACATCAAACAAGTGTAATTTCCAAAAAGTCATGTAAACAAAAAGAATTCTCATGGAAGAGAAACACAAAATATAATGAACTAACTGCCTAACTTATGCATGAAGAAGTTGCTAAATAACAGGGAGTCATGGATGAGATCTACTGCAAGAATGAAGATAGAAGAGATGGCAATGAAATCCTACTTTGCAAAACTAAACAAATGCTATATTAAGTACATCAAATCCTAAATATCATGAAGGAAATGGAAATCTATCTTTTTGGGCTGCATAAGGGTCTTTTCCTCAAATCATGATCCTAGAAGGAAGAAGTGAGGCCTAGACACCTACTGATAGCTTTGTGGAGCCTCATTTATCCCTTCTAGCCTACCACTAAAGGAAGGCACAAATGGAAGCAAACTAATAAACAATTAATCAAATCTACACTACTTGCAATGAAGTACTTCTAACAATTGTTTAACCATGAAGCTATGAAACTAAGCTAAGCATAAATATACAAGAAGAGGAGCCTTTGCTACTAGGGTTGGACCCTAACCCAAGAGCTTCATCTCTCTGAGTTAACTCAGTACTGAATCAAGAACAAACTCATATGTAAGGGCTTTGATATCCTCCTTTGTCTCGATGTCTCTAAAAATTTCCCATTGGATATGAATTTTGAGGTTGTGGAGGGAATATTCTATGATGATTATAATTAACCGATGGTGGGCTAACTGTTGGTGATTTCACTCCTGCACTTTTATGCTTGTGTCTATCAGTGATTTCAAAAGGAAGTATGGTATGCTGAGCCTGTGGTGAGGAGGAGTTTTTTCTCCAAACCTCAATTCTTCAAGAAGCTTAAAGTAACACCCATAAACCACACTATACCTACCCTCACATGAGATGTATTTGATAAGGTGGTAGATCACCTCATTCTAGGGGTATGGTAGGCTTTCTCTCCTTACTCTGTTTTTGTCCTCAACTGGCTCTTCTCCCTCTAAAAAGAACTTCTTCTTGGCAATCTGGCTATCTCCCTTGTCTTCCTTTCTCTGAGGCACTCCTAGGGGAAGTGTGGTAATTTTGCTTATGAGTTCACGGGTGAGATCTATGGAGAGGCCTCTCACCACAACAGTGGAATGAATTCTGGTCAATGGTATGAGGGAGAGAGCAAAATCTTGGGCCACTTCATCATCATACCCTCTTAATTTTTCAAAATACCCCACCCAGTTATGGCTTGTGAAGATCTCTAACACCTGATGGTGTTGGTGGATTCTCACAGTATTAATGGGCTCCCATCTATTGAACCCCCTTGTCATTTTGTTGATGAATGTGGAGGAGCTGAGATGGTTGATACAAATTTTTTGAATGCAGAAGTAAATAAATGAAAGAACTGTGGAGACAATTCCCTTACACAACTGCCAAATTCACTCTGCACTAAGGGAATTTCTGTTCAATTCTCTTTGAAAAAGGGAAGGAATTATACAGCCCACCTCTTCATAGTGTTTGTTGTAGCCAACCGCCATGTTTTCCCCACTGAAACTCCTCTCGGCCAATCCTTTAGACTATCTATCTGTATCCTATAGATTTCATGTGCGATCCTGTACAATTTTCTGTGCAATCCTGTAGGAATTCCTGCACATAAGACAGGTGGAATTTTCCTCTTCTGTAGGTTGCTTGGGTATGAGAGTGACTTTTGCAAGATTGAACCTCTTGGAAATGCATGCAGATCAACAAATATTTCTTCTTATGGACGAGTTATGTGAGGTGGTGTGCTAGCAGCAAAGGTACGTTTTCTATTTTTTGACCATTGGTCCCCACTACCACCTCATCATTGCCCCCTCCTTGTAATCAACTCCCAGTTCATGCCTCCATAGAATTAACTATTTTTGTCTTGCTCTTCTCGTTTTTTCACTTGACTGTTTCCACATGTGGGAGGACCAACTATTTTGTCTTCATCGACTGAATGAAGGTGGCCAAGTTAACTGACCACCTTTCACTTATAAACAAAATTACTTGAAATCTTTACATCTTTTGACTACATTATGCAAATGAGAGAGTTACCAAGATACTTACCTGTGATGCTAACCCTTGTTGCAGTTGTTGAAGACTAGAGGTGCTTGTTATGTGTTGGCTGCATGCTATTTTGTCCTTTTTTTTATTGCTCTCCGATGATTCCTTTGATGTGCAGGTCCCTGGTGTTGAAGATGTTGGTGGTGTTGAAGATGTTGGTGTTGCTACTGCTTTGGAGCTCCTTATTCTCTTGGATCATTATGCTAGAAGCTTGCTGCATTCATGATTTGTATTCTATGGGATAGGCTAGTACAGGATGTCCTGTAGCTGCTTCTCCCTCAGAACTCTTAATCATACACTCTCCTGGGATTTTGAGGATGGTGACATGGATTGAGAGGAAGACTAGGAGTGTGGAGAAATGAAACATACTCAGGTGCTACTCCCTTCTCCTCTCTGTTTCATGTTTTTTTCTCTTTTTTTTTTTCCTTGAAGACTGTGACAAATTTTTTTTTTGAAACTAAGTTTTTTGATGGTGAATGCAGGGGTGATGAAAGTGGACATAGGTATGGTAATGAAATGGCAATGTAGGGGTGTTATTTCTTTGTCATAAAAGGTCATTTTCTTGTCCTAGCGCCACTTCCTATAGTATTCCTAAGCCAATGTAATTCCTACAGGATAATCCTGTAGGTTTTCAGGGGATCTGGTAGGTTTATAGGGGATCTTGTAGAGAACACAGTCCCTTTGTAAACTGAAGCAAAGGAGTGAAAAAATGGAAGAAATGGTGGAGTGATGAATGAAAATGAGTGGAAAAGTAAAAATGTGAGTGAAATAAGTCTCTTTTTGATCCTCCTTTTGTTAGAAAATTATATATTACAGAGCAATGGAACACAGAATATTGCATAAATATAAACACAAAAATGCATAAAACCAAAGAGACATAGATATGCGTGGTTCACCCAGTTTGGGCTACATCCACCCTGAACAACCAATCCTTCCTTTCTATTATCCAGCAAAATGAAGAGACACAATCTACAGTAGATCCGTTGTAATATCCTCTGTTTTCTCTCATAGTCTCACCTCTCTGTTTCTCACTCGGAGAATACACATCTATTACACAGTCTCAATACAATGCCCTCATACAAAGAGAGGGGTTTCCTTCTAGGTCAAAAAACCCTAAACTAAACATAAGTTCTAACGTCAGATCATCCACCTAATGAATGACCCAAATTGACTAGAAATTACTATACTTTTACAAGGCAATTTTACATTTGTTTTTAGCTTCAGGAGCGCTGCCCCCAAAACCCCTAGCGGGGGACTGCTGGCCCCCAAACCCCTCAGCCAGGGGGGATCAACCCCCCCAAACCCTCATGGGGGGGGCCAAGTCCCCCCCGCATGGAGGGGTGTACAAACTTCTTGGGGTATATATCCAGCTGAAACAAAGACCTCTAAATAATCATGCAGGGTTGATGAAAGTGGACATAGGTATGGTAATGAAATGGCGACGTAAGGGTGTTATTTCTTTGTCATAATAGGTCATTTTTTTGCCCTACGACCACTTCCTATAGTATTCCTAAGCCACTCTAATTCCTATAGGATCATCTTGTAGGTTTTAAGGGGATCCGGTAGGTTTACAGGGGATCCTGTAGAGAACATAGTCCCCTTGTAAACTGAAGCAAAGGAGTGAAAAAATGGAAGAAATGGTGGAGTGATGAATGAAAATGAGTGGAAAAGTAAAAATGTGAGTGAAATAAGTCCCTTTTTTATCCTCCTTTGTTCTCTGATCATCCTCGTTGCTGACCTAAAAATAAAAATTTTCATGATTTTTATTTTTTATTTTTTTTTAAAACAACTAGGTTGCCTCTAAGAGATTTCATCCTAGTTGTTTGCCGTGGGAGCCTCAAGAGAGGTTTTCACCCATGGATATTTTTATTTTCCTTTTTTCTCTTTTTTCTTTTTTAACACCATTGGGCCGCCCCAAGAGGTTTTCAACCCAATAGTGTGACTCAGGCGCCTCATAGAGGTTTTCACCTGAGTCCTTATTTTTCTTTTTTCTCAGTGATTTGATGAGGCAGGAGCTGAAACTTGCTCCACTACCATCACTATTTTATTGATACCATCAATGAACTCTTGCTTTGACAATGGTTTTTTGTAAACTTTCAATCGGTGTCCATTAACAAGTAAAGGAATGGCCTCTTCATCTAAGGTTTTGATCTGCACTGAACCATTATCATGACATCTCTATATAACATGAGGTCCTAGCTATCTTGTTCTCAACTTGCCCTTAAATTATTTATATTTGGAATCATATAACAAGGCCCAATCACCTTCTTGAAATTACTTATCCTTGATGTTTTTATCATGCCATATCTTTCTCTAAAGTTGGGTTACCTCTGTGTGCAGGAGGGCCTGCATTATGAACTCATTTAAACCATTTAACTACAACAATCTCTTTTTTTGTGCACTGCTGAGATCTAGATCTAATTGGGATACCATCCTTAGTGTGTTATACTCAAACTCAATGGACAACAATGCCTTTTTCCCATAGTCTAGCTCATAGGGTGTGAATCCAGTGGTGGTCCTCCAGGTGGTATTATAGGCCCAAGTGACCTCAACTAGTCTATATTCCCAATCTTTCCTGCTGTTGTTATCCACTTTGGTCAAGATGCCCTCCAACACTCTATTGGTCACCTCCACTTGCCCATTATCTTATGGGTGATAGAGAGTGGAGGTCCTATTCTTGATCTTATGCTAGCCGAGCAAGTCTTATATCATGTTGGAGGTAAATTAGCTGCCTTTATCAGTGACCAGTTCTCTATGGTACCCAAATTTGTAAAATACATTCTCCCTTAAGAACTCAACCACCTTCTCCTCTGTTGTTTCCTTAATTGCCTTGGTTCCAGCCCACTTAGTCAAATAGTCAGTACACACAATGGTGTAATATTTTTTCTTGGAAGGAGGGTCAATAGGTCCAATGAAGTCCATGCCCCACTTGTAAAATGGCTCAAAAGTCACTTGAGGTTGCAAAGGCATTTCGTCCCTTGGAATAGGCTTTCCCATCCTTTTGCACAGATCACACTGACTAGTATATATTTTCACATCTTGATGAAGAGTGGGCCAATAATAGCCTACTTGTAATACTTTGAATGATGTCCTCTTTGCTGCAAAGTGACCTCCACAAGGCCCATCATGATAGGTCAAAAGGATGTCAAAGAATTCCTCCTCCTTGACACACCTTCTCAATATTTTATCTGGGCCAAGTTTGAAGAGATTGCCCCCAATCTAAGTGAAGGGGACGCTCTTCCTTATAATATTTCTTTTCTCTTTGGAGGACAAGTTCGATGGGAACTGTGCAAATACTAAATAGTTTTCTAAGTCAGCAACCATGGAGAGAGAATTGAAATGGCGAATAAGTGCTCATCCAGTAACTGGTCATCAACCATTCCCTCTTCACCTACAGGCAAAGTTAATTTGGACAAAAATTCTGCAACAACATTTTCCTTACCATGCTTATCAACAATAGTTAGATCAAACTATTGTAATAAAAGCAACCATCTTATAATATGAGCATTCACATCGGGTTTATTCATTAAATATTTGATTGCAGCATGGTCAGTATGGACAAATGTTTGATAGCTTGTAATATAATGCCTAAATTTGTTTAACGAATGCACAACAGCCAGGAGCTCCTTTTCGGTCACTATGTAGTTCAGTTCAGCCTTTGACAAATTCTTACTCATAAAGTAAATGGCATAAGGCAATTTTTCATCTATCTGATCTAGGGCTGCTCCTATTTGTGTGAGGCATCAACATGAATGTGAAAAGGAAGGGCCCAATTTGGGCCTTAGAGAATTGATGCAGTGGCTAACTTTTTCTTTAGGATGTCCAAGGCCTTTTGACCATATAAACTCAGAGTCTTTGGCCAAAAACCCTAATAAAGGATAGGCCAACTTGTTGAAGTCCTTTATGAATCTTTGGTAGTATCTAGATAATCCTAGGAAACTTTTGACATCTCTCTGCTTTTGAGGAGGTGGGACCCTTTCGATAATAGCTATTCTGTTGGCATCCACCTGCAGTCCTTGTTGAGATATTGAATGACCTAGCACGATCCCTTTAGTCATCAAGAATTCACATTTCTCAAGACTAAGAGACAGGTTCATCTCAATGCATTTGTGTAGTACCTTACCTAAGTTGGACAAAGCCTCCTCGAAATTATCCCCATAAGGTGTGAAATCATCCATATAGATTTCTATCGCATGATGGACCAACTTAGTAAAGTTACTCACGACTGTTCCCTAAAAGGTGGCAGGAGAATTTCATAGGCCAAAACGAAGGACCCTATAGGCAAAAGTATCTCAAGGACAAGTGAATGTGCTTTTATCCTAGTCTTCCGGGCTAATTTAGATTTGGTTGTACCAGTTGAATCCATCTACGAAAGAGAAAAGATTTTTCCCTGCCAGGCCATCTAGCACTTGGTCGATGAAAGGTAGAGGGAAATGGTCCTTCTTTGTGGCTTTATTCAGTTCCCTGTAATCGACACAAATCCCCCACTTACCATTTTTATTGGGAACTAACACTAGAGGGGAGACCCACTCACTGTCAGAGATAGGATAAATGAATTTTGCATCTAGCAATTTTTGCAGTTCTTCTTTGACTATATCTTTAAGAGTTGGATTCATCATCCTTTGGGGTTGTCGGACTGGCTTGCAACCTTCCTTGATATAAATCTGGTGAGTACACACTGAGGGGTGTACTCCCTTCATTTCTTTGTAACTCCAAGTGAAGGCATCTAGATGTTCCTTTAGCATGTTGCACAACTTCCCCTCTAGGAGAACAAAAAGAGGTTGATTGATTTTCAAAGTTTTCTCAGGGCTGAATTCTATGGTTTTAACAAAGAGAGGGTTGGAATAGGCTATGTACAGATCAATTGTATGGTTGTTATGGGTTTCCTTTACTACTTCTTCTAGGGACAATGTACTAGGAGTTAGACTTTGTAGCAGGTGTTCAATCAAATTTTCTTCATCCTACTGTCCTCTTCCCATGGTTGTTTCTAAGGTATACAGTTGGGCAGTATAAACTTCATCTTCTTCCTCCTCTTCCAGCCATAAAGGTAAATCATGTTCTAGAGATGGTAGAGTAGGAGGGTATAGGACTAACTGCTTGGACATATGCCCATTCTTGATGGTCATATTCCCAGCTTTGCAGCTGATGTAAGCAGCGGCAGTGGCCAACCAGGGCCTCCCAAGGATGAGAGGGTAACCAGTAAGCTTATCCTTAGGTTGGAGAACTAGGAAATCTACAGGGTACTCCCAAGAGTCAATGGAGACCATCACATCCTCCACAATCCCCTCAAGGATCACTGTGGAGTGGTCTACAAGTTGTAGGACTGTTGTGGTCTTTCTCAATGAACCTTAGAGGTTGAGCTTAAGCATGGTGTCCTTGGTCATCACATTAATGGAAGCCCCAAGATTGATTAGAGTGTGTGGGACAATGGTGCCATTGATGTGCACATCTACTACAGGGCTTCCAAGGTCCAAATACTTTGGACAAATTACCTGCCCCGACATTAAGTCAGACAGTTGTCCAATAACATTAATGGTAGCGGCATCTCTTTTTCGCCTCCCTGGATGCTTGAAACACTTCTCCTTAATCAACTTGTTGTAAACAGGTACGTCCTTGATGGCTTGGAGAAGGGAAATATTGACACATAGGTTTTTCAATTCTCCCAGAAGTTCAGTCTCTTCTGGGGTAAGCTGGGGTGGTTGAGTTAATCTCTCAAGAAAGGGTGGATTTACTTTAAGAATGATTTCCTCTCTTTCTTCTTCAACCTCCCTAGGTGGAGGTGGAGGTTGGTTATCTGGGAGAACTCTCCCAGATCTCAAGTTAATTTCTTGGATCTCCACAATATAAGCTGGATATGATGTCTCTCCACTATATACATGTTGTGCCTATCTGTTGTTCAGGTTCGGATTTGGCTGGGTAGGCATCTGGGGTTGTTTCGGTGGAGCAGAGTGTAACAGCTATGGTTGGGTAGGTGGTGAAGGCAATAAAGTTGGAACATTGTTGTATTGGGGCCTCCACCCCTAGGGCGATGCATTCCACTAAGGTTGTGGCAGAATATATGATTGAAAAGACTGGCTGGCTGGCTGGGAATGATACTGAGATGCAAAGGACTAAGGAAGAGGTGTAGACTAGGAAGGAAAAGCAGAGGGTCCCCAGGAAGGTATGGATGTGGTCTGGTTGGGGTTATAATATGCATGGGATGACCCTTGCATGCCTTGCTAGTATGGCCTAGGCCCATGAGGTCTCCTTTGGTTTATGTAACACAGCTGCTCAATGACCCCTTCAGCTCATTGATATACAACTTTGAGTCCACGCAAAGAAGGGCACTTGTCTGTGGAGTGGTTTTCTTCAAAGACTGAGAAAATTTCAATATAATTCAATGGACATTCATTTCTAGGGTGCCTCTTGGTGCATCTAGGACAGAAAATGGTCAAGGCTCTCTCGGCTTCCTCTTGATTTCTCCTAATGTTCATCATGTCCATCTGTAAGGCAAGGGTTTTCAGCATCTCACTCTTGAAATATTCCAACATGTTTCCAATTTCACCCTTGATGGATGAATTGGAAGAGGATGTATTGACCATAGGTTGACTTCCCCTACCCTTTTTCCTCGATGCCCTAGAATGGTTTCTGAAGACAGTCTTGATATCCTCATAGGGTAATTGGTATATATCTCCTCCTTCTAACAATTGTAGGGTGTCCAAAAGGTCTTCTCTTACTCCTCTAAGCAGGACCAACTTCAGTGACTCGGGTTGAAGTGTGTACCTGGCCCTTTTGTAACTAAGATGGAACCTTTCTTCATAATCCTCTAGGGACTCATCATTACCTAAGGTCATCCTAAAAATTTCTTCTTTAGTATCCTTATACCTTCAGTAGTCTCAATACTTATTATTGAAGGCTTGCTGCATTTGAGCCCAAGTTGTGATGCTATCCCTAGGTAAAACCATGAACCAATGCAGAGCTACATCCTTAAGGGTAAATGGAACTAGTTTCAACTTCTACTCATCATCCATATAGTCATAGGCTTGGAATATAATAGAAAACTCAAATAGGAAAGTGTCGAGGTCTTCTATTGTCAGGCCATGGAAATGAGGAAGGGCTGAGGGGCTTATATTTTTCATCTTAGTGTCCCCATTAGTTTCCCTAATGGAAAATGCACCCTCAACTCTCTCTCTATTCCCTCTGTCATTTATGTTTTCAGCCATTGGCTTGGTAGGAATGGGTTCTTCTTCTTCCCCTGTAGGTTCTTCAAATATGTCTGGTTTTTCACCTAAGGGTTCCTCCAGTTCATAGCCACTGAAGAAGAGGGAAGGTTGGTTGTTGGATTCAGTGGAGGTATTTGGTGAAAATGTCCCTAAGTTATCCCTATTCCTATGAGGCATGAAAGGAAATGTTTTTGGTTTTGTTTTGTGATTTTTTCAAATTTTGAAAGTGCTTTGCAGAACAGAATTTGCAGCTTGAATGAAAACTATCAACTGAATGAAAAACCAATTGTTGAATTTAAATCTAACTTGCCGAATTAAAATTGCAGACTGAATGAGAACTACTGACTGAATGAAAAGATTAGCTACTTGCTTGAAATCTAACTTGAAAAATGGAAAGGAAATCAAAGAATGCAGAATGAAATGAAAACTAAATTACTTTTGCAAAAATGAAACTAATGGCAGAATAATATAAACAAGAAGTAGAAGAAGGAAAGCAATAATCACATATTACTCAGACACCTCCCCGGAAATGGTGCCAAAAAGTGATGAGCATCAATATTGTAGCAAGAATGTTACAACTCCTGGAGCTACCAAATTTACTTTATCAACCCAATGTCTGTACAAACTTGGAGGTGACAGTGTTGTATACACAAGTAAAAGTGATGGTTCTGCCTTTTGTCACTGCTCATCTAGCAAGAGACCACTAGGGTTTGTAGGCCAGATTTCTATGGATTCAGAAGAAGCTTGGTTCCTTGATGAAAGAAAGAGAAATCTACTCTAAGAGAGAGTTGATCTACTGCAATAATGAAAGAGACTGAAATTCAATGCTAGGGCACATCATTTCCTAATTAACTGCTAAGAGATATGCTTTACAATGATGCTAAATTAACATGAACAAAATGCTACTATCCTAAGCATGGAAGCTAAGAACATCAAACACAATTTTTGTGCATGTAAAGGACTGTAAGAAATTTGTTTTGTCTTTTTATGCTTTTCATGAAAAGGAAAATGTGCAAACTAATCTCTTTTGTTGATGTGGCAGGTGGTTTAGGGGTGCTGATGGATGGCTAGAAGGTTCAGGAGATGGTTGGAAGGTTTGGGGGACCCTTGGGTGACCTTGGGAGGATTCCTATAGGTTTTCCCTCAATTCAACCTCAAAACAAGCCACTACAAAAAAACCTACAGGATGTACTAGAAACCTATAAGATTCCCTATATTTCTACAGGATGTAGCCGTGAGAAAAACGATGGGCATTGGAGGTGATGGAAAGTTTAGGGAAGGTGGTTGATGGGTGGAATGGAGTGAAAAGAGGCCTAGGATCAGTCAAAACCCAAAACCAAGTTTAGGAGATGGTTGGATTCGCTCAAAATGCTTGAGGAAATTTCTATGTAAAATGATGAAATTGGTGAAGGTTGTGATGAAACCGAGGAATTCCTATGGGTGAATGAAGTTGGAAGGTGGTTGATTTCTATGAGATCTTTGTCTACTTCTTAAGTGCCTACTCTGCATCAAACATGTGTAATTTCCAAAAATTCACGTAAACAAGAAGAATTCTCATGGAATAGAAAAGCATAATTTAATGAACTAATTGTCTACCTTATGCATGAAGAAGTTGTTGAATAACAGGGATTCATGGATTAGACCTACTGCAAGAATGAAGATAGAAGAGATGGCAATGAAATCCTACTTTGAAAAACTGAACAAATGCTAGTTTAAGTACATCAAAATCTAAATATCATGAAGGAGATGGAAATCTGTCCTTTTGGGTTGCATAAGGGCCTTTTCCTCAAATCATGATCCTAGAAGGAAGAAGTGAGGCCAAGACACCTACTCACAGATTTTTGGAGCCTATTTTATCCCTTCTAGCCTACTACTAAAGGAAGGCACAAATGGAAGCAAACTAATAAACAATTAATCAAATCTACACTACTTACAATGAAATACTTCTAACAACAGTTTAACCATGAACCTATGAAACTAAGCTAAGCATAAAGACACAAGAAGAGGAGCCTTTGCTGCTAGGGTTGGGCCCTAACCCAAGAGCTTCAGCTCTCTGAGTTAACTCAATACTGAATCAAGAACAAACTCATTCTTATTGCCAAAACAAAAAATTACATCAAAAAGTCTTCCACAAGTCTAGAGCTTGAAAATAGATAGAGATTTACAGCAAAAATTTGAATCCTAATGATGCTCTAGGCCTCTCTACTTATACAACTAAAGTCTCCAACAACTTCCTTAAATTTAGGGAGGCTTGGCTCCCAAACTCGAGATGAACTACTCCTTGTCTATCACTTGTTCGGCTGCCTTCTAATCTTCACGGCTTGGCTGCTTGCACTCCGAGATGGTGGGATTAATGAAGGAATATTCGAACGAGGAAGGAGTAAATGAGGAGGATTTACCTCCTACAATCTCTCTCCCTTGTCCCTTTCGAGTTTCAAACCTTAGTCTTTGCCAAAATTACTTGATTTTCTCTTCCAAACATACATTCAATGCATATTAGTCCACTAGGAATAAGATCTCACTTTAACTCATCTCATTAAACAAAATATAATCAAAACATGTAATAAATTGTGAGAAAAGTTGGTTTGACTAAGCTAGGAGGTACTTTTGACATGAATTTCTGGTACTTCTTCACAAGTTTAGATCTCATAAATAAGCATAAAAATAGTGGAGGCTGATTAGTCCAAGGGATTACAGCTTAATAAGATTTTGCATAGTAGATGAGAGAGGACAAAGAGAAGGAGCAACCCATCACATAGAGCACAAGGCTTCAAGACTTCTACACTTAACACATAGAGCTTGAGTTATTAAGGATTTCTATACTTATTTGAGTTACAAGCAGAAATAATGGATGAGGGAGGAGCTGAATGCTATGATTCATGTGTTGCAGATTTAAAGATATGATTTCAATAGTCCACACAGGTGTATTCATCAATAGTATTGAGACAAGTGAATCTATGATATAATTACAGGAACATGCATCCACATATCAATACAAATAAATCTATGCGGAAGCTTGAAATATTTCTAGTAGTTATAAGTGCATGAATACAGAGAAGAAATATGAACACAAAATGGGTTTTAACAGAGGGAATACATACTGTAATTCTTGAAGAGGGAATCACCACCATTCCCTTGATATTCTGAAATTTTTTTGTTACAAATAGATACAGTCCGAAAATAGCAAGTAGTGTTTTCTATAGAATTTTTGAACCTTTTCTAAGTCATGCTTTCCCCTATTTATCTGGAGAGGGGAGAAAGAACATTCATTACAACAAAATATCTCTAGTCTAGACTCAGCTGTCGAGTCGACTAGCTGTCTTAGTCATATAACGGTTGTGTGGTCCAAAATATTAAAGAATTAAATGCCTCAGGAAAGGAGGCACATTACAATATAACAAATAAATAACCATAAGATGCAAAATGTGCAAAGATCTCCTTGCCCATCCTATGATCATCTTTGTTGTAGGATTTTTTCTACTTAAGGAATGGCTTCCTACACTACTTCACCAACCTTTGTCTTTTCTGCCTTTATCTCCTTCAGCGTTGGCTCCCGAAACTATGTCATAGTGGACTCCTTCTGGATCAACCCATCCCATGCTTTGAATGCACCACCTGTTCTTCTTAAAACCACAGTTGTTGACCCATCACAGCCTTTAAACCTTTGTCCTGCACTATCGATGCCTTGATGTAGTGTAACAATGAAGTCTCTCAGCCGCAAGCATTTTTACCTCTAAAATAGACAAAACAGGAACTTTTTTATTTCCCCCTTAGCCCCTCTTTATTATAGCCCCTTGTGTGACTCTCCTCATATGACTAGGGGCTGGAACTAGGGGCTTAGCCCTTTGGGTGCTAAGGCTTTCAACCACTGCTCGGGGGCGTTTTCCTTTATAACTTGAAACGCCTTTGATAGCCCCTTACACCGCATTAGCCAATATCCCGAACGCAAAGACCTTATCAAATAGATTGCAATACTTTATCGCATCTTGGGTCCTTTTTCTTTATTACTCGAAATCCCGCATCAATGCACTTTTCCTTAAGTTTCTCCCCTAGGTTGTTGCGATCGCTGATATGTGGGATGATGTCATCATTGCCACGTGTCACCCTGTGAGTGGTGACACATGTCACCTAGAAATGCACCTATAGGACCCCTAAAAATGTTGAAACTACTTGACATGTGTCCACCTGTATTGCCACATCAGTTTCCATACTACCACGTCATTGATGACGCCAACTACCATGTGAGCTCTGGGGACTAATCATATGCCGACACGTAGCCCCTATAGGAGAGAGAAAAAGGCATGCTTGGCCCTATGCTCGCATGAATTTCCTTTGCTAATGAATTTTGGCCTTCCTCGACAACTTTGCATTAAATTGTAAGATCGGAGTTTTTCCAAGGTTTAGAGTGGTGACTGCGTCGATCGCGGGATGTGGGATTGCGGGATTTCCCATCATCGATATGTCATACCTCCACATGCAAGAGAGAGAAGGGGGTGGCCCTGCCTTGGTTTTACCATTTTTTTCCTTTGTAAATGAATTTCACCCCTCCTCGGCGATGTCATACCATATTGATGATTCTCCACCCCCTGCAATTTCTTAAGGATGGCCCATCAGGTATTGCGAGGGCCATGCAGGACTACGGGATGTGGGATTGCTGTGACTGCGGGGTCGTCAATACGTGGGATGCGAGATGCGGGTTTGTGGGGTCACCAATATGCGGTTTGCCCTCATACTTAGTCATTTTCTTCATTTTCAAGGCTTTTCAAGTGTGATCTTCAACATGCTCCAACTTCTGATCCAAAAGTCCATTCTTGGACTTCTATATACCATTGAAAAGCTCTTTCCAAGAACTAGGCAATGGGGAGGGTCCAATTTAGCTTCGAGATCTTTTGTGGCCTTGGATAGTGGCTCCAAACTTCACTGCTCTTGGGAAACCTTGACCAATTGAAACCCACAATGCATTGAGTGACAACATGCTCAATAAACCAATTAAAAGCCCAAGAGTAAGAGATGCCCTTTACACGGAAGAACTGAATATCTGTTGATTTACCATCAATTACAATTATTTTTACTTGAACACATATGCACAAAGTATTTCATTCTTGTTCACGACTTCACCTACCCTACAACCACTTTCCAATATATCCTTCCTAAGCATACATCCACGGATGCATAAAATCTCTTTATATCTATAACAAGGATGAATTTCATAGTAGAGAGAAACTTTCTACAAAATTAATTCATGGAAAGTTATTAGGTCCCATTATTTTTCTACCAATTTTAAGAAATTAAAGTTTCGTAATCAATTTAAGCCAAATGTAAATATGTAGTTGACATCAAAGTTAGCATAAAAATTGCATCCTCAAAAATAGGATTTCATCAAAAAGCCACAATTTCATTTCCCAAATAAAATATATATCAATGAAAAGACAACAATTATACAATTACTCAAAGAGTCAAATAGTTTGAAAACAAAGGAATTTGAACTCCACCTACTAAGTTCTTATCCTATTCCTTTTCCTTACTAACTCAGGTTTGCCAAATTCTAGTGCCCAGTAACATAACGTTGAGGTGAACTGATATAATTATTAATGTGATACTTTAAATCTAGTTCAGATATAAATATAACAACTATATCATATGTGGAAATTGGCTCCTTGAGAAATGAGAAGGACAGTCCCGCAAAAACTTCAAAAATGCCAAATCCCGAAGGAATGGTAATTACTCAATTTTATTTATTTATTTTCACTGTCTGCTCTCACCAACACACGATTTTAGTCGTATTCAAGATCTGAGGGGACAATCTACAAGGCAATCATGCAACTCATTAGTCCTATGTGTAGGTTTAACCAACCCCCATAATACAACATTCCATATCAAGTTTTATTCCTCGAGGACAAATATCCCACAGTCCGGCATTTTCCGAGCTCATAGGTAGAGAATGAAACTCAGTCAAGTGCAAAAACTACCTGTAAATATCAGGAAATTGTATGCACTGAATTCCTAGTTGTTTCTTGACACCAACCTTACACAACCTCTTCATCAAACCCTTAAAATTTTGTGTAATTATGTGTGCAACCTAGACTAATATGGAAATGGTTCTTTCATTTTTGTCATGGTTTATTGACAACACACTCAGTACCTATAGCATACCTTTGTGTGAGAAACCATGGATACGTCTTAAAAAATATGAAGTTGAAATTGGATTTCATTCTTCTTTTGTTGTCCCATGGATATGTTGTACAAAGTTGTTAGATCTGAATGTATAAATTGCACTAGACTTGCTTACCACGACATTATGACGAGGACCAACTATGGCTCAACACTTTACTTTCCTATAGCATGTTTCCCCTACTATCAAGAACTGCAATACCAACTTCCAACAAACTTCGCATCATTCTTTCATAGTTTCTCTCTTTGATTGTGTCATGGGCTTAAATACAACTTTGCTTTGGCATATGTCCAATGTTACAAGTTCAAATATAAATAGATTAAATTCAAGTGAAAGGTTTGTTGGTTTCATAAAGAAACGAGATAAAGCCTAAAAAATGATGAAACAATTCAACCAAGCATTACAGTCAATAGTGTATATTCCAAAAATAAAAATAAACCAGCATGACAGTTTGCAAATCATTCTGAAAACACAGTATAAAAATTTTCCTCCATGTTCTCAACTTCTGATGACTCAACTCTCATTTTACTGAGAGCTGTAATTATTATTGGAATTTTTCGAGCTTCAAAGCCAGCCCTGATTCTCTTTAGGTATCTGGAATGAATCGTTGGATTCATTTGGAATTGATTTTAACCATCATGAAGATATATCTTTAATATATCATGACACAATATATAAAAAGAAACCTCTATTTGTTCCCAAAAATATCTCAATCATCATGAAGATATGTCTGTAATATATCATGCCGCAACTTCTGGAGTGTTCAACGAACATTCATATCTCTGATTCACAATTATGCAATTGAATCTGAGTCCATTAAAACCTCCATTATATCTACTAGCTAACAATCTCACTTTTTAGAAATGGCTAGCTAGAATCATTAAAGCTATGAACTAGGCCACTTAATGTTGCATCATACTTACATCTATGATTTAGCAAAGAAAGCAACTCATACCCTGAATTGGCTCGCAACTAGTTTTTCCCTCTTCCTTCCTTATCTCCTTATCTTCAGACTAGAAAGTCATCGTTAAAACACAACCACTGGAAGTCACTTGCTATGGGGTAACACGTTCAAATATTGATAACGTTGACACAAAAAGAGGTCGGCATAGGACACATCATGCCTCCTATCCCATTGCATAAACAATATACCCTATATCTAGTTTTGGTTGCTCTGCTTAAATAGATGGAATATGTACCAGTCCGTTGCCTCTTAGAAAAGCCAAAGAGGGCCCTCACTATTTCTCGCTACCACTGGTAAGGCTGACTGATAGGCTACGACCCTACGATTTCATTCCCTACCCTACATTCTGTAAAACCCTCAATGTCTAGTTGTCCCAAAATCCAACTTTGGTGCAGCCAAGATCCCTTTAAGAAAATCTCAGATGTGCCCTAGGATTGAGCTTTGATGTTCTTGGAGAGAGATTTCTATTCAGACGGATAACCATTAAGAAAACGGCTTCCTCTAGCTCTGCTTAAATAGATGGAATATGTACCATTCCTCTTCCTCTTAGAAATGACAAGGACGACCCTTCTCTATTTCTCGCTACCACAGGTAAGGTTGACTCATAGGCTACGGCCCTAGGATTGCATATATTTCCCTGCGTTTTGTAAAACCCTCAAAGCCTCGCTATCTTGAAATCCAGCTTTAGTTCAACCCAAATCCCTTTCAAAATCTCAGACGTACCATAGGATTGAGCTTAGATGTTCTTGGAAGTAGATTGCTATTCAGACAGATGACCACCAAGAAAACTACCTCCTCTAGATCTGCTTAAATAGATGGAATATGTACCAATTCATTGCCTCTTAGAAAAAACAAGGAGGGACCTCATTATTTCTCCCTACAACTGGTAAGGTTGACTGATAGGTTGTGTTCCCCGCCCTGTGTTTTGTAAAACCCTCAATGCATCGTTGTCCCAAAATCCAACTTTGATGCAACCCAGATCCCTTTAACAAAATCTCAGACATACCCATGCGAGCTAGTTCATGGGAGGTAATTATAGAAAGGGTTTGGCTGGACGGTGGGTGGGATGAAAGACAGTTTGTTCGAATATTCTTTATTTCCTGCCTACCGGAAAAACAGGGTTTGTTGTTGATCAACCAACCAGGAGCTAAAGGTGTTGGCCTAACGCACTTCAGGTCGAGCTGAAAACTTGAAGATATACTACTTTTTAGGAAGAAAATTTTTGGGAAGTGCTTGAAATTTATAGTTGTAGCTATAAATGTATACAATTTGTTATCTTTTGACAATGAATATGGTTTACAACTCTATCACCACTGTACTCGAATAAATGTCACCTCTGTATTCGAATAAATTTATGAGTCTATATGTTTTCAGGCATCCTAATCTGAAAACATTCTCAAGACAATGTGTTTTCAGGCATCCTAATCTGAAAAATATTCTCAAGACAATGTGTTTTCAGGCATCCTAATCTCGAAAAGATTCACAGGAGAATGTAATTGCAACGTGAAAGGAAAGAAATTCAAAGCCAAGTGCGGTGAATCCCAAAGCATCGATTCATTGAGTTTCAGATTGAATTGGATACCTCATTTTACCTCGATCCCATTCCTGAAGAGCTAAAGGTTTGAACAAAGGTAACAATAACATTCTTCGAAAGGTAACAACAATACCGCAAAGCCAAAGGTTGGAACAGGCATAACAACAACATTGTTTTAAAGGTAACAACATAAGGGAAGGGGAAGAGGCCCTATGTGTTAGCTCGGCAAAGCCCATATGTCACAAAGACGCATATATCACACATCACAAAAACCCGGATGTCAAAAACATCTCGATGTCATAAGAAAGAAATCCTACAAGTGAAAAATGTCACGGGCACGCAATCCTAAAAGCGAAAAGAGTTAATAGAGTTAACTAAAAAACTTAACATTTATTGTTAGTCTAGCACTATTTCACTTGCAAAAAAACCATTCATCAAAGCTACTATATATCCTAGCTTTAACCTAGTCGGTGCCGGGAAGAGGCCAAATAAAATCTCAAATCTTTTGATTTACTAACAAAAATCTTGTAAATAGAAAAAGTGAAATAAAACATATATAATAAAAATTTGGGTTTAATCATCTATATTTTTTACACCAGCTCATATTTCAAAGCTCGGTGCCAGGGGAAGAGGCCAAATAAAATCTCAAATCTTTTGATTGACTAACAAAAATCTTGTAAATAGAAAAAGTGAAATAAAACATGTATAACAAAAATTTGGGTTTAATCATCTATATTTTTTACACCAGCTCATATTTCAAAGCACATCGATTATAATAATCCTTGCTACATTATGGAAGAGAATAATAATACATATATTACTTTATCTGTGCTAGAGAAAAAAAATACATATACTTCTTTGTTGACAGAGTTATTTATAATTAACCAGTATTAAGGTTGAAAGACTTATTTATAACTAACCAGTATTAAGGTTGAAACTATTGATTAGTTTTGTGTTGTTAAAAGATTAGGATATATTTATCTTTTAAAAAGAGAGAAATAAAATTTAATTGTAATAAAAACGTATTCTCAAAATCTGAATTTTTAATATTTATACACAAATATGAAAGATACAGAAAAGGGGGAATCCTATTATTTTTGGCTAATCAAAATGGCACATTTTCACATATTTTCAAACTGCTAGCATCATGGTTTAAACAAGAGAAGCTGCATGGCAGCAAGTCCCTGCCATGAGTGGGCTTCAAGAAAAGAAACACCACCAGAAAGGTAAAGTAAGTAAAGCAACAATAGACCTGAAAGGCACTGTTGAAAAGAAACACCAGGAGAAAGGTAAAGTAAGCAAAGCAACATCAGCCCTGAAAGCCACTGTTCATTGAGCTTCAATTTTCGTATGACTATGAGGAATGGGAAGAAGATGATCAGAATTGTTACTGTAGCAAACAACTAAATCACAATCTGTGCAAGAACCAGCAAGTTAGTCTATTACACTACTGATCAAACACGTGCCACCTAATGATCAATGTCAGAAACAATAAATACTGCCAACTGAGCCAACCATATGATATGTAGTTGTGTTGATGTGCATATTTGTATGTAGTGTAAAATGATAAGCATATTGTTAATCTCATTTAATGACATAAGAGATTTGCCTAGAGAAGAAACTTAGGCATATACCACTTTTAGCAAATAAAAGGTCGGTTAAATCTAGATGAGGAAACCTTTTAGGCCAAATAGGCTTTCATTGAGCTATGGAGGGCCTTCAAAGGTCTGCGTTAAGGATTAAAAGGCAGATTTTAGGCTTAAAAGAGTGCGTAGAGGAGAGAGAGGCTGCTACAAGCAATGTTAAGGTTACTACTAAAGATATTTTTTGATGCCTTGCAACTAAGAAATTAACTAGGAATAGTGGGATAGATGGTAGCTAATATGCATCCTTGGCAAGCCAAAGCTCCATAGTGTAGCTGTTTCCTAAATCAACCATACATATGGGCCATGGCAGTATGCCATTATTTCAGCGCAACCTACTACATAAATAACGATGGAGGTAAGGATTAGTATTTAATACCCTGCAGACATCTTTCACTGTGGAAAATAAGCCAACATGTCCGGAAACTCCTCCAAGTAGGAATGTAGTTGGATCATGTACTGCCAGAAATGTTTAAAATAATAAAATAATAGGCAGAGAAGAATTATATTGATTTTAAATTCAATAAATATGGAAAGAAGGCTTATACAAAAAAGTTTAGATTGAGAGAATAACGCATTTGATACATATACTTAATCATTTCCTGTTGAGAGTAAATGGATGAAGATCTTTCACAACTAATGAAAAGAAATGGATAGTGCAATCCTACACTAAGCCTATAGCTTCAAGTTTGGATGTTGACTCCAACATTGGACATGACTCCATGTAGAAAAGAAGATCAGCAACACAGAAATTATTTTTAGCGAGGTATGTCAAATTCTCAAGGACACGACAAGAAACAAGAGGTGGTACACCTGTATGTTAAACAACATTAACACTTCTTAAAGAAAATGTCCATAAAAAATTTGAAACCAGCTGAGTGGAAAATGATCTAGGACCATTACCATTTGATATTTGAGAGCATGCATAAACCACATTCCATTGGCACCCATAAAGTCTCTGAGCTGGAGCATCATTTGTGTCTGCTGATAAGCCTTCTGCTTCTGGTCTCAGCATGTCTAACAATAGATGAACTAATATTTCCCTTGTAGCACTATGTGCGCACAAGTTTAATAGAAGTCTTTGCAGTAGCCCTTTGCCCAAAGGCTGGTGAATGAAAAGGGATCAGTCAGAACCTAATAACATGTTTAAGAAACAACACATCTATCATCCATAAAAGTCTATACATGGCAGATAAATTTTCTGCATCAGGTAAACAATAACAATATAAACATCATAACCACAAATAACATAGAAACACACAATGAAGCATTTGCTAATATAATTGATCCTAGGCAACAAGCAATTATTTGACTCTTAATAAATATCATTAGTAAAGAATTTGCATACCTGAGCTAACCTTGGTAGCTTAAGCATAGCTTTCAAAGCCCCTATATCTACTAGAGGTTTGCCTTCAACTTCTTTCATCTTTATGGAATTACCAAGGGATGCAACTGGCCTACGCCCCAATGTAAGGCCAACATTACTGCCTACGCCTCTGTCCATTGCAGTTTGACCTCCAATTGACATATTGTGACATCTTCCACCTAGCCTATGGCCTCCTCTAAACAAGCTACAAGCCTGATACTCATTCATTTCTCTTTCTCTCAATATTTGCACTTCTACCAGCAATGCTGGAGACAAAGCAGCAAGAACTACTTCCGAGGAAGTCAAAAGAACCTGAATAAAATATCAATATTAAGACATGAAAACAACAGTAAAATTTCAACATACAAAGCAAAATGTAATAGACACCAAAGTGGCACAAGGGATCCACCTATGCACAGCAATTTAACTGCAAAAGTCTACAGATCTGACATACTCTACCCTGCCTGGATTAATAAGAGTGTTTGCAATGCCCATATAATGCAAATTTTCAAAAATGACTTATTTTAAAATCTATAGATTGTACTGCATATTATAAAACCTCATGGATTCTGGCTAGTAATCATACACAATAAAATTATAGTTTAAACAAAGTAAGATGAAGCAAATAAACCCAAGCCAAAGGCATCCCATGAGGCATGACAACAAACTAGCTGTGTTGTTAGTACTGAAGTGGGGTGAGACCATATGCAATCATACTAGCAAAACACTGGATATTCTGAAGACAAGAAAACGAACAAGAACCTTTGTGAACCAAAAGTGAACTGACCTTATGAACTCTTTTACTAGCTTTCGAATGTCAGCAGAAGAATGTTTTCACAATACATTCACTTGTCTACCAATATCAGTCTCATGGAAACTCAAAGAGGAAGTCAATAACTAAAATAGAAATAAGTTATAGACTCTGAGTGTGGGAAGTATGACTAGAAGTTATATATTACTGAACTACAAGTATTCTGGTAACAGGAAGAAATAAATAATGAGAATTTACAGTAGGAATGATAGAGAAGACTAGTATATATATAAAGAAAAAAAAATATTTCTTTTAGAATTATAACCAGTTGAAATATATGAATCGTATATAATGAAGATTTAGTTAAGAACAAAATTATGGAAGAGAAATAGAGTACTCCTATGAAAATTATAGGTATTTGTAACAATGATATCCATTTTATTATGTACTCTTATTAAAGAGGGCTATGTTTCTAATTGAATTTCTCTAATGATGTTAGCAAACAAATATAACAGCTTGTTCCTGAATCTTGATCGTAGCATTAGGAGAATAGAATAACACACTAACACATCACTGTTATAGGTTCATTGATCACTTGAGAGATGGATTGAGGGTTTTCCATAGTCCCCCAGATCAAACCCCTTCGAGGAGTAGAAGCAAACACAACAACTCGATTCGGGGTTGAGGAATAATATTCGAACTAAGACAATCGACAAACAGGAGATGCAGAAACAATAGTAATCAGAGAGATAAATCTGGCTTGAAAAAATCAATTATAAACCACGCTAGTAGGTAGATGTGGTAGGATAACATCTAAAGGGATGGTATTAACCTCAACATTTCAAAATGATTAAAAGAATGAAAAATACTCCACATATAATTTCCTTGGGTTTTCTTTTATAATTCAGGAAAAAGGAGAAACCAATGGTGCATGTGTGAAACCGGAAGTAGAAGAATAATAGCGATCCAATAGGTAATAAATAGTAAACTATTATGGAATCATTAAATCTTAACAGACGCAACATATCAGTAAAGAAATAACTTTTTTCCACAGGACTGTTTATTGCCATAGAAATAACTGTGTATCGCAAAACCATATATAAAAGCAGAAATAATATCTTCATTATACAGATAAAGATAGAGCACTAAGGGAGTCCCTCATCATGATATCAACACAATCCCATTAACAACATCATAATAATTGAATGTATTTTAAATATGTTTGTCAAGTTAACATAAGCCAAGGACGTGCACTCCTTCTCCACCAAAATAAATTAATCAGATAAACTCAGTACCAAAACTAAAATAGAGTCAATCATGGTAGATATAGGGCCAAAGTACAAGAAAGGTTGGTTATAAACTACCATGCAAAGTATCATAGACAAGTATAAACTAGGAAAATTCCCATTGTATAGGAAACAAATGCATCTAGCCTTGAGGGTTCTCAATGGAAATGTTGAACCCTATTGTCGGTAGCATAGGTAAGAAAACATTTTTTTTATAGAAATTGTGGTCCCAAAACTCCAACGAGATGAAGAAATTCCACCGACCTTGAGAAGAATTCAGGTTGACCCATAAGTAATTAGAGAAAGAAACCTTGGTCACATCATACTCAAATCTTAGACCAGTGAGAGATGGATATGTGCATCCAAGAGTATATAGGAAAAGAAAAAGAAAACATAGTAAGAATCAAATCCTTGAACGAAGATAAAGACTAGAAAATGAGAAACCATTAAGAGGATAAAGTAGGGATGACAACCATGTTACCTATGAGAAAAATGCAGGAATCAGAGATAGAGTTTGGTGCCATCTTCAGATATGCCTAGAACAAGATGAGAAATGGGTTAGTGTGAAAACCTTGTACAGAAAATTATGCAGTTATACAAAAACCACCAAACCAAAAGATACAATTGGTACCTGTATATTTGGCATAAAGAAATCAAAACCCATTTGTAAATACTAGAGATGAGGCCACCCCAACATGGACCGGTAGCCACCTCCTCTTACCAATTATGGACCCAAATAATTTTTTTTGTTGGAAACCAGAATGCAAAAAAAAATGTAAATTAATCAATATAAAACCTTGAAGTTGTTAAAGGCGATACTTGTAATTGTTACCTTTCTGAACCTTATGACGCCATTGAACCTGCTATGAAAAACTATGTGAAATTGTAGCTAGATATCCAATGAGCAAAGAGGAAATGATACCATTAGTGATGAAGAATGACCAATATAGAGGTGCAGTGGTGTCTATATGACAACCAGGAAAATTACCTCTGCAAGTCCTCACGCCGAACGCGGTGGAAGAATGGCGAAATGTGAGGAGGACTTAGGGTAATACAATGAATTAGAGTTGCAAATGTAGCTGCACCGTAGATCACTAGGGAACAAATCGATGTCGTTGAACATTTACCAAGGTACCCTGATGTGTCACATGGGCGCCCTGCCTCATCACGTCATGAGGATGTCGTGGAAGACTAGGTAAGCTACAGGTGGTATGTTAAGCCTGTAAATAAAACAAGAGTGCCAAACTTAACAACATATTACCATTGAGGAGAGTGGGAGTGGACATATATGCCATGAGACATAAACATTAACACTCCTAGCAAGATTCTGATGTATAAAGATAATTCTAATTAAATAAAGGATCACCATGGCAATTGGAATGTTTGGGATCCTTGAGACCTTTCCATACGAGTCAGACAATCTCCATCAACAAGTTCTGTAGTAGATGCAATGTATCCTTACAACCAGTCAATTAGCTCAAGGTTTGCTTGCTTTGAGGGATTACTTCACCAAACTAAGGGCCCTTAGTTCTTATTGAGCTGCTCAAAACTTAATTCAACAACCGGGATCTTCTGGACTTGTAGTTAAGAAATTGCACGATTTGGAAAGATTCACATTCATGATTTCCCCTGAATCTTGTCGAGAGCATGTAGTTGAAAAGATAACCTATGATTTTATAAAATAAGAGAATTACTAAAGAAAGTGCATTCAATCTACAAAAATATTTCCACATGCATTTTTGACAATGTCATTTAATAAAGTTATAATTTTTATTTCTTACCATTCGTGCCATAACCATATCTTTTCGTGGCTCCACCTCTCTTTAGGTCGCAACATCGAAGCAACAAGCAGGTCCAAGTCCAGGAACGTTTCATTTCATCTCCCAACCAGGGTTTATTCGAGCCATCCTAGCTAACTTCTGAAACTGCCTTTCTGAAGAGCTTCCATGGCATCCAATAGGTTGCAGTGAGCCAACAGGGCTTTTGATTTGGGGTGAGCGATGACCAATCCGACAATGTAGGAGAGGGGAACCAGATACCCTAAGGTGGTGATTGTTCCTCTGAGAGGCAAGTTGGGTGTGATGTTACAGTAGCCCTACATTAAGGTGTTTGTACCAACATGGGTGCCTTCATGTATTCTGTAGGCAGGCACAAACTTTCCTTCTCCACGCATCCAAGGTAGCATCCTCGCTCGTTTGAAGTCACTCTTTTTCTCTTTGTCCTGTAAGAACATACTCTCTTAAAGCAATTTGGATTTGTTCTAGCCAAGCAGCTCTCTATGGTTATTTACTAGCTCAACGAGTTCAGTTTCTAGGCAGTGAAGTTCATCTCTTCTCTGTAGCCACCGAGGATTCTCTCTACCCAAACAACAAAGGCTACCTGTGGAATCTTGTGGCTACCAATGTGTTGGTCATGTAGCAAAGTCCACCTAAGCCAAGTGGTGCTCTAATCGAGCCCAAAAGTCAATTCGTTGGAGGTTCAGGAGTTCAGTTTGGAGTAGTGAAACCTCAACGGGGCAGAAAGGGCATTCTAAGCTACGTTCGGTGGTTGGTTTCCTCTTCCTAAGGTTGTTTAGGGCAACAGGTCACCCTATTTCCGCCCTGAGACTGTTTAGGACTGTGGACGAGAACTTGTCAACTTCTGTGGTAGCGAATACTTATTTTGGGTTCACACAGGCCAGTTGAAATCTGTATATAGGATCAGAGAAAGGCCCTATACTCCATAAGGAGAGGGTTTCTCGCTCTGGAACAATTAGGGCACAAAAACCCTTGTCTTTCTGATCGGCACCTTTCTTGGAAGAAAAAGGCAGCCGCTGCAATTGACAAGTCATCTAAGAAAAATTAAGGAGAAAGAACTTGGCAGCCGACTCTCTTGGAACCCAAGCTGTAACAGCCACATTCTGATTTTTGAGGTTGAAGGACATAGTCAAGTATAAGCTCATAACAAGAAGTTATTTAGAGCTTGCATACCACATCACGTAGTGGTGGCTCCTGGCGCAGAGCCATTCATGCAATGGTGGCTCCTAGTGTAGAGCCATTCACGTAGATGGCAGCATAGGTGACAGGTAGCCGTGGTGGTGCTTCCTCTACTACTTGCACTAGTGGTGCTTACTCAGGTGGTGGTGCTTCCTCTACTACTTGCGCATATTGTTGCTGTTAAAATCATGGTAAGCCATATGATCAAACTGCTACTACTGCTTGTGCTGTTTATATTCTTGAGGCCCTCGTATTTGGATTTGAAGGCAGCAGAAGCAGCATCACTCACATGCAATATAGATGTGCAGTGAAATTGCCATGTGGGGTAGCCAGGTGTAGGTAGGAACCTATGGATGCTTATATTCTTATATGTTCATATATACCAGCATGTTACTGAGAGCTGAGCTAACATTTAATTTCCTCTCATAATGCTAACATTAGTTTAGGTTGTAGGATTTACAAGTTTGAAAATATCAAACAAACAAAAATATAACCTATTGTTTTTAGCTTCGGTCCAACTTCGGTCCTTGGGAAGAGGCCAAATAACATGATAAATTAATATGTCTCTAAGAACTTTGTTTATAGCTAATGAGCCAGAATTAAAAACAGCTCAAATAATGCTATCTGCTTCGTTTTCGATTACTATAGTCCATGTCGAGACGGCAGGGACTAAAAAGTAATGTAACAAAAAGAATGGCACATTTTCACGTATTTCGAAACTGCTGGCATCAAAGCTAATGTGGTCTAATAAACAACAAATGATAAAAATTATATTATTAAAAAATAAAATTCAAAACCTTACTATGGGGTGATTAATAAAGTTTGGAACTAATAAAGTAGTAATGGTCACTTAGCTTATCTATCTA
>APFE030484440.1:36292-49909 GCA_000404065.3 Pinus taeda
GATATGTAATGAATACATTTTATTAGGTATAATTGTAATTATTTTGTAGAAATTGTTGTCATTATTTTATTTGATAGAATTAATATCTCATAAATGTCATAATGGTCAACATGTTTGGGACTAATATTTCATAAATGCCACAAGGGTTGTCACTATTTTACTTGGTAGAACCAATATTTCATAAATGCCATAAAAGCCAACATATTCCCATAAACTTAAACTCACACTACTTAAGACACAAACCATTATCATACCACTTGAGATATCTTAAAAAAAAATATTCAAAATTTTACAAATAAAAACCAAGTTAATTATTTGACCTGGTTTATGTTTATCAAATTTCAACATATCCCCAACAACCGCAATCAAAATAAATTCAAGCACTTCCAAACCCAATAAAATTAATAATCCATGAACATATACATATGTCGCATTCTTAAACATTCTTAAATGCAATCAATTGAGAGTAAGTAGGTTTTGATGTTGTATTTTAATTTACCTAGTACTAGGGGGATTTATCGTTTCAACTTCCAAAGCAGTATTAAGAGGATTTATCATTTGAACTTCCAAAGCATGAGTGGAAGAAGATGAGCCAAAGAGGGAGAGCTGCAAAGGAGGTTTATCAACAGGAAATGGAAATGGAGGAGCAATAATTTCAGCACCGCCTTCTAATATATGCACAAATTTGTTCATCTAGGGACAATGGCATGCATCGAACTGGACGCACCACTGTCTAATAAAACTTAACCTTTTTTCCATCTCCTGCTCCTCCTCCGACATGTTTCCTTCTCTTAGACTTCCATACCCGTCGTTTTCTACTAGCTTAAAAACCCACTTTGGATAGTACATTTTGCTTGAATTACTCTCCATGTTGTTAAAATCAATGTTACTTCTCCCTCCCACCATTTCCATAACCAAAATACCATAACTATATACATCAGATCTATCGGTGACAACTCCATACACCCTAGACCATATTTCTGGGGCTGCATAACCTAGTGTTCCTCTGTTTGCAACAGAGATGTGAGTTTCCTCTCTATTAGTTATTTGGGCTAGACCAAAATCTACAACCCTTGGGCAAAAATTGGCATCAAGCAGAACATTGTGAGGCTTTATATCAAAATGAAAGATGTGATTTCTACACTCATCATGTAGGTATGCAATACCACAAGCTGTGCCAAGTACAATTGAATATATTTGTTTCCAATCCAACTCATCATGACGGCCTCTGTGTATATATTTGTCAAGGGAACCATTCACCATATATTCATATACCAAAGCTTTGATGCATCCCTGGGAACAATAACCTAAGAGGTGCACCAAGTTAAAATGGTAGGTCATCCCCACCATTGCCACTTTTGTTATAAACAGTTGTTCACTCTGTTTGGATTCATCCAAAATCTTCACAGTTATCACATGTCTAGTGGGAAGGTCTCCTTTATAAACACTTCCAAAACCTCCTTGACCAAGATTTTCTAACAAGTTGTTGGTATAAATTGTTGGAAAATGTAATTCCACTTGTCTAAATTGTGACTTTCTATGTAAAGAGTTTGTTCATATTCTATAGGAGTGGTTTCCCTAGTTTGGTGTGTGTTTGAGATATTCTCTCAACCAATTGATTGTGTGTCCAAGATAGTTTCCCCATCTTGAGACAACACTTCTTGTATATATTTAATATCATATTTGATTAATGGAATATAGATTTCCTAATGGAAATTTAACTTGGTATCGGAGCCCCTAAGAGCTTGGCCCTTGTGGGCTTTGCCCTGTCTTGGGCTAAGGGAAATAAGAGATAATTATATTTTGTTTTAGTTTTTTTTGAGTTTGTGCATCATATTCACAATCAAAGAACTTTTCTACCTGAAACTTTTGTTATCTGATGGAAATCAATGATCTCATATCTAATGCGCATCAAGTAGAGACATGACCATACGGAGAAGTCTCATTACAGTGTGGTAAGTGGATCTGGTGGTAAATTCTGCCTCGATTGGAAGCTGCATGTTGGTGAGCCGCAAAGGTGTTGTGCCTTGTTTGTGGTGACAACTATGTGGAGGTTTCTATTGGATCTATTTTTTAGAGTCACGCCCTCATAATCACTTCCATGAATCGAGATCGATGGTGTCTTCTTTGCATCGAAGGGACTGGATACCCGTGTTACCAGTGGCTGCTCAAAAGGAGATGGTCAAGCAGTGGCAGAGTGGTGGCTGTAGCGTGGCCCTTCATGGCTTGATCAAAGGAGACCATCGTCAGGGAGCCTGCCATGGTAGTTAATCTCTCTGTGTGCTATGGAGAAGAGCCGATGCATTGAGCGTTGGGAGCGTCAAGAGCTGCAGTCTCGATTGAGCCTTGATAAGAGTCTGTTGAAGTGAGATTGTGTACAATCACTCCTATGTGAGTGGATTGATTGGAGATCATGTGGAGGTGAATCAAGTTGAAGCTCTTGAGGGTTGTCGTGGTTAGCAGAGCCAATTGCTGGAGGAGATAGCGATGTCGGTGGTGCATTGGCAGAGGCCCGAAGTGTGTTGTTGCATGTTGCTCCAGGTGGAGGCCAAGGGTGGCCATTACATTAGCATCCCACCATGATCGCCACAAAGTTGATTGACTGAAGGGCGTTGCTGCGTGAGGGTGTTTGTTACCCGTTGTTGCAACAGACACCCATAGTAGAGGCGAGAGTAGCATCAAAGCAGCAGGCCCAAGGTTGCCTCCTCCAACCCCCAATCTCCTTGAAACAAAGGAGGGCGATTTATAAAATAGAGTGTTGTTTTGTCTAGTTTGTGGGTGAACCCGACATAGGAAGAGGAGAAATCATGCCTAGGTTTAAGTCATTGGCTAACAGAGGCCACGCCAAGGAGCCACCATGGGTGTATTGGGTGGTGGGATTATTGCGCGAAGGAGCATTGGATGGATGAAAGTAGATCAAATCACCAAAAAGTTCAAAGAATTAGATTTCAATAGCATATTGCTAGTGAAACGGTGGTTTCACAGGCTTTTCTGTGTTTCTAGGAGTGAGTTCAATACACACCCCTAGTTCAGCTAACTCTGGTGTTACTATGCTCAACATTCAACAATATGGTGAAAAATGTGATGGAATCATAGACAATAGAAAGGATTTTCTAGCAACATGGAATGTGGCCTATTCTTCTACTCAAGCATCTACGATCAATATACAAAAGGAAAATATGTGGTTGGTCCAATTTTGTTTACAGGACCTTGTAAGAATGCTATCATAACTGTGCAGGTAATTGGGGACCTCATTTCACCAACGGACAATAGTGTGTGGAAAGATGGCAACAAACTATCCATGGTTTTGGATGGTGAAGCAATTTCCTATAGATTCCACGCTTTGACCGAAGAACTAGATCATAATGGCATGCCATATGATTTATTATAGATTTAATATGAAGTTAGAGAGCAATCACATTGTGCCTTGACTCCAACTTCTATTTTGTCAAGATGCATGTATTTCAAGGAAAAATATCATTCATGTAAATATGGTTAAAATAATTGTATGTTGTATTGTTGTGACATTTACTCTAGCCAACTATTGTCACCACTTTAAGTCTATGTTGGAATTGGCCATTCCAACAATACACAAATTTATTTGCAGAAATGCGTAACAACCAGATATAATGATGACATGATAGTGAAGATGTTATTAGAGGCGTTGCATCATATATTGGAAGATGATGGACAATCAACTTTGTGGAATATATTCATGGTGTATTATGAGTCACATATTGTAATTAGAACAAATCTATATGTCATATACTCTTTTGTAATGGTTAGTTGTGGTCTTGAAATGTTTTATGTACCCAGAGAGGCATGCATACCCTTTGTTATGTGTTCCCTTTGTAAGAGAGTTTTAACACCCTGGAAGAGTGTGTCATGCCGGATGGATACACTTGGGTGGGCCGTATTGGTTTTAGACTCCATGAGGTGTAATTTTATAGCTAGGGGGATTTCATTGAGAGGTTGGATGAACCATATATGTGAAGGACTTCCTAGTAGACTGGTGGTCGCCGTGATTGGGAACCCATGCATTCCGATAGACGATTGTTCCTTTATATGGACATCGATAATTGCATGAACAAGGTAGAAGGTGTAATTAGGAGATTGGACCAAATGTAGATCTTGCAAATTGATATCGAGACAAGTAGTCATTAAGGGGGGGTGTTGGAAAATGTAATTCCACTTGTCTCAATTGTGAATTTCTATGTAAAGAGTCTATTCCTATTCTATAGGAGTGGTTTCCCTAGTTTGGTGTGTGGTTGAGATATTCTCTCAACCAACTGATTGTGTGTCTAAGATAATTTCCCTATCTTGAGACAACAATTCTTGTATATATGTAATATCATATTTGATTAATGGAATACATATTTCCTAATGAAAATTTAACATAAATCATAATCTGAGCATAAGAATATCTGGTGGACACTTGTGAAGAATAATAATTTAGAAAACTCTCCACTGACAGAGGTGTAGAGTCGAGGTGGTTCATAAATGCTTGAATTATCTGCTCTTCCACACTTGCAGTACGATCCCATCTATTTTTGCGGCGACCAAGCGCAAGAAAAGAAACCACCACTACACTGAAGAGAGCACATATTGAAAAAATGATCTTATTAGTGGCGATGGCATAATAAAAGACACAAAACAAAATAACAAGGATACCGATAAGGAGAAGGGTGCACAGGGAGGATGATATCATTTTTCCAAGCTCAAACAAATGAGGGAGTTTGTGTGCAAACGTCTCAAGTTTAAAAGCAAGGGATCATAGAAAGAAATGCAGAGGAAAGGAGAGGAAAAAATAAAAATAAAATCTTTGGTGGAAAATGTGGACCAAGCGGAACTAGACAAATGTTGTCAAAAGAACATCTTTATCTTCTTCTTTGAACTTGCTTTGAACTTAGAATAATTGCATAAATAGTTGACCTCACTCACTATTATATTTCTGATTCTAAAATAATATGTTAAGAATACTTTGACAAATTATAAACCTTTAATAATGGTGTAATTGTGTTCATTATAAGGTTTTATAGGTGGTGCACTTGGCTATGGTATTTATTTTTATATAAATATTTGGAAATAATATTTACATTAGTAAATAAGTAAAATTGGGTGAATTGTTGTTGGAGTTTTGTTGAGATATTTTATCAATAATATTCTCATCTGCACTATTTATGTAACTTGTAGTTTGGTTTTGATATAAATAATATCAATTATTTGTGTTTAAAATGTTTGTTCCTCAAATCTGTTTATTAGTATCAGATCCAACTCTAGCTTAACTCCCTTCAGAGAAAGCTAGGAAAATGGGGAGGTAGTAAATTTCTAGATTTTCTATACATAAATTGGCTCGGGAGAGGTAGTAAATTTCTAGATTTTTGTACATAAATCAGTTTGGTTAGTGTGTGAGAGTGTTTTCTTTCTGACAGTAGTTGTGTTAAATATGATACTGTGTTTTGTGTCTAGCTGGGCATGATTGGAATGAGCGGTAGAGTCCAGAGAGAGAGTCGTTGTGGTGGTTGTTCTACATTGTCCATGGTGGGTCCTATTTGATTCGTAATAGTGCTATATCGATACATTCCCTACAATTTTCCAAATGAAGTGGTAGACCTTGCTATTGCTCACTACTTCTCCATCGATGTAGCACTGACGCCATGTTAATGCTTCAACTCTCTTAACCAACATTTCCAACAATAATGACTCCCTTGTCCACTCAACAAGCAATAACTTAATCTCTGTTGATTTGCAGTTCCTTCCTCGTGCCTTTCGCCCTTTGCTACATAGCCAATCTCTATGTCAAAGCGGAGGTTTCCTTAGTAGTAGTGATTTCGTGGAACTCATATCCCAACAATGCCATTCCTATTGGAAATATTAATCTCAACTACCATAGATACTTAGACTAATAACAACGATACGTGTGGTACACCTCAATTGCAAGTTGAGATTTTGTTTGCATGTGGAAACAAGTTCTGAGTAGAAGTACAAATTGACCATTCCGCAACACATCACATAGTTAAAGCACTTAATCTGGATTTGAGACATCTGTGGTTTATATCTTTTGACTTAGTTACTGAAGATTCCACAGTAAAAACCATTTTTCGTCAATGTTTCAAATCCCAACCGGGATCTATCATCAAGACTTCTTGAATGCTGATAATAGAAGAGCTTGATTTAGGTATTTAAATAGTTATGAGAGTAGAATTTAAGGAAGAGATTAATGTTGGCTTGTTTTAATAATTTTAATTGCAGATATTTAATATATTAAAATTAATTAATATTAACAATATCAAAAAAATAATTAATACAGAGTTTGGTAAAAAGTATGTTCAAACATTTATTGCGCAACTCTTACTTGCAGTCTGCAACCTTTGCAAGTTTAGAAAATCCCTCATTTTGTATAATCGTCCATCCCGTGTCTTAAATTTTCGCTCTGTCATGAATTAATGAGTCAAATTTCTATGTTTATATAAATACGAATGTAAAATTATTTTTGCATAGGTGAGAGGAGTAGACTATGTAAGTTGAGATAGTGAGGGGAAAATCATGGAGAAAATATTGGTGGGCACATGAAAACCAGTTTTTACGGAGTTTTATAGAGAGTTATTGTGCAACCCCTAGTGAAGCGTAAATCGCAGTAAGATCCTTTTTGTTTTACCTAGAGTTGCAGCCTCCACATACCAATTTCATATGTTTTATATCATAATCTAAAGTATGGTTTGTTGCAAATGGATTTAAGATTTCATGAGTAGATTTACGACAACCACATTGTCTTACTCTATTTTTCTGTAAGTAAATATATGTGTTATTTAAGAGTAGATTTATCACAACCACATTGTTTTACTCTATTTTGCTGTAAGTTTATGTGTTATTTAAGCCTCTGTCCAGTTGTGACGTTGCTTGCCACTAATTTGTTGAAGCAAACTCCTCCCCTCTGCTCCTGTAAAATTTTCTTACATGGTATGAGAGCAGGTTAAACTTTGTTAGTATAAAAACAAGTGTTTTTACTAGCAATTAAAATTGTTTTGAGGGCATATTTTTGAAGTGTATTTACCAGCAGGTAGAATTTTTTTTTTTTTTTCAAACACAGAAATGGAAACATCAAGAACAAGCTTGACAAATCCTCATATACCTCAATTTAATGGAAACAATTATGATTATTGGGCTACTACAATGAAGGAAGGCCTTGTTTTCTTATCAAGACATTTGGGATTTGGTGGAGAATGTTTTCAAGAACTAGCAGATGCAGCAGCATACAATGCCTTGTCTCAAGCAGAAAGGGATTTGTTGAGGGACAATAAGAAGAAGGATGCAAAAGCCCTCTTCTACATTTTTCATGTAGTTCATGAAAGTATTTTCCCAAGGGTTGCGGTAGCAATGAAGTCCAAGCAAGCATGGGACACCCTCGAGATAACCCACCAAGCCATGGCAAAAGTTAAGACAATAAAACTGCAAATGTTGAGAAGAGACTTTGAAACAATTTGTATGAAAGAGTCTGAGAATTTAGACTCATTTTTTACACTTGTAATTGGCCTCGTTACTCAGATCATATCTCATTGTGAGACACTTGAGGAAAGGAGAATAGTTGAGAAAGTTTTAAGAAGTCTGCCAGCAAGGTTTGATGCCATTGTTGTGACCATAGAAGAGACAAAGGATTTATCACATTTCTCAGTGGATGAGCTTCATGCATCACTAATTTATCATGAACATAGACAGAATAGAGAGACAAGCTCCTCATTGGAGCATGCCTTCAAGACACAAGTTTCATTTCGTCATGGTAGAGGGAGAGGAAGATCATATGCTAGAGGAAGAGGAAGAAGCCCACACAGAGGTGGAAGAAGTAGCCCTTCAAGCTCAAGTGGAAGGGGCAGCAATCAAAATCCAAGTCAAGGCACAAGACAAAATCAAGCACTAGGTCAAAGGTATGATAAATCTCAAGTTCAATGTCATTACTGTAAGAAGTGTGGTAATTATGCAAATGAATGTAGAAAGAAGCAATATGACATTAGTAACAAACCAAGTGTAAATTTCACTAAGGAAAATCATAACCATGATAGCATGTTTTTAGCTTGTAATGTAGCAGAAGAAAAACAAATTGATATATGGTATCTAGATTCAGGGTGTAGCAACCACATGTCAGGGAACATAGAAATGTTTTCCAATCTAGATGAAAGTGTGAAAACTGAAGTGACATTAGGGACTGATAGCAAAGTCTTTGCCATGGGAAAAGGAAGAGTTAATATCCTAACAAAGAAGGGGGAGAAGAAGTACATCTCAAATGTTTACTTTGTCCCTAGTTTGAAGCATAACCTCATAAGCATTGGACAACTCATACAAAAGGGATACAATGTCTTTTTCAAAAATGTTGTGTACACAATTTTGGGTAAGCCTCCAAGAAGATAGTTGATTGCAAAGATTCAGATGACAAACAATAGAATGTTTCCCCTAAAAATACGATCAAATTTGAAGGAAGAAGGTGCACAAGCACAAATATCAATGAACTCACAAGAGGATGAAAGAAAAGTTGCAGCTATTACACAAGTGAACTATCATATAGAGGTCAAAGATGAAAATTGGTTATGGCATTTGAGTTTTGGTCATCTCAACTTTGGAAGTTTGAATTTGATGCATAAAAAAGACATGGTGAAGGGGTTGACACTTATAGAAAAAACCGATAGCCTGTGTGAAGGATGAATCTTGGGTAAACAACATAGAGAGACGTTTCCAGTAGAAAAGTCAATAAGGGAAAAGGCACCTTTGGAGATTGTCCATTTAGATTTGTGTGGACCAATGAAGACACTATCAATTGGTGGCAACCATTATTTTTTGACTTTCATAGATGACTATACAAGGAAGACATGGGTCTATTTCCTAAAACAAAAAAGTTAAGTGTTTGAGCACTTTCGCCAATACAAGTCTCTTGTTGAGAAGAATAGTGGACACTACATCAAAGTCCTTAGGACTAACAGATGTGGTGAATACATCTCAAATGAATTCCTTCGATTTTGTAGGGAACATGGAATTCACAAGAAATTTACAACAAGGTATACACCTTAGAAAAATGGTGTTGCAGAAAGGAAGAATAGGACCATTATGGAAATGGCAAGGAGTATGTTGAAGGAAAAGCATTTCCCAAATGATTATTGGTTTGAAGTTGTCACTTGTGCAACGTATATCATTAATAGGTGTCCAACCAAATAGTGTTAAGAATGTGGTTCCTGAAGAGGCATGGAGTCACTCACATCAGAGTGGTTGGATGTGTGGCATATGCACATGTCTAGGATGAGTTGAGGAAGAAGTTGGATAGCAAGGGCGAGAAATGCATATTTGTTGGATATAGTGATGAATCCAAGGCATAAAAGCTCTACAATCCATCAACCAAGAAAGTCATAATAGCAGAGATGTGCAGTTCATAGAAGAGGAAGCATGGGATGGAATTTTAGAGAAGACAACCAATCTGAAAGTATGTAGACCACATGAAGACAAAGAGGAATTGAAAGCAGCAAGCAATTCCTCAACAATGATTCCCTCTACTCCTATTCAAGCACAACAAAGCAGGAAGCAAGTAACACCCTCAACAAATAATAAGACAGTGTCACACAGTCAAGCAAGTGCGTCTCCAAGCATACCACAAAGTGCAACATCAAGTGACATGTCAAGCCCATCTTCGGCAAGCATAAGAAGGCCAAAATTCAGAAATTTAAATGAAATTTATGAGCAAGATGAAGTAGATAGTAGCATTGGTCTAAATTCCTTATTTGCATTATTTTGTCAGGTAGATGACCCAATCCATTTTAATGATGTAGTCAAAGAAGAAAAATGGGTTGCAACAATGGAGAAAGAAATAGTTGCAATAGAAAATAATGACACATGGGAGTTAGTGGACCTTCCACAAGGAAAAGAAGTTATTGGAATGAAGTGGGTCTATAAGACCAAGAGCAATGTCGATGGTAAGATTGGAAGGCATAAAGAAAGGCTAGTTTTCAAACGATACAAGCAGCATCATGAAAGAGAATGTGTGGAGACGTTTGTTGCAGTTGCGAGGATGGAGACAGTGCATACAATTATGGCGATTTTCGCGCAACATAAATGTAAAGTGTATCAAATGGACTTAAAATCAGCATTATTGAATGGAGTGTTGAAAGAGGAAGTGTATGTTGCGCAACCACCTAGTTATGAGGTAGAAGACCAAGAAGACAAGGCGTATAGGTTGAGGAAATCTCTTTATGGGCTAAAGCAAGCACCGCATGCATGGTATAGCAGGGTAAATTCTTATTTGTTGGACAATGATTTCAACAAATGTGACAGTGAGCCTACTCTCTACATCAAATAAAGTGATAGTAAGATTCTTATTGTTGTCTTATATGTAGATTATTTAATTTTTATAGGAAGTGATGATTTCCTCATCGCTAATTTAAAAGAAGTCATGAAGAGTGAATTTCAAATGAGTGACTTGGGGTTATTAAGGTATTTTTTGGGCATAGAAGTGAAGAAAATAGAAAATGGCATTTTTATTTCTCAAGCAAATTATGTAGCAAACATTTTCGAGAGGTTTAAAATGCAAAACAACAAGCTCGCACCAACTCCAACTACATGGGGTTGAAGTTGAGAAAAGAATATTGCAACAACAATATCAATCTAACATTATACAAAAGTATGGTGGGCAGCTTGATGTATTTGACTGCCACTAGGTCGGATATAATGTATGATGTGATCTTGCTGTGGAGGTTCATGGAGACACCCAAGGAAACACATTGGCAAGCCACCAAAAGAATTCTAAGGTATGTCAATGGGACAAAGGAGTATGGTATTATGTGTGCCACAATAGATGATTATAGTCTGGTTGGTTACATTGAAAGTCATTTCGCAAGAAGTGTCGATGATAGAAAGAGCACGTCAGGATATGTTTTTCATTTGGGTTCGAGAGCCATTTCATGGGCCTCTAGGAAGCAATCGATATTGTCACTATTAGTAGCATAAGTTGAATATGTTGCTGCAACAACAACAACGTGTCAAGCTATTTGGATGAGAAGGATGTTGAGTGATCTTTGCCACGACCAAGAGGGAATGAAAACTATTTTCTGTGACAACATTTCCGCAATTGCATTGTCAAAGAATTATGCTTTTCATAAGAGGACCAAGCATATTGATGCTAAATATCATTTTATTAGAGAATTGATTAACAATGGTGAAATTGTGTTGCAACACTGCAGTTCACAAGAATAATTTGCTGATATTTTCACAAAGCCATGAGACTAAGCTTGGTTTTCACCCACAGCTTGCAACTAAGTTCAGGGATTTAGGCTGAGCTTATGATAGACAGTAAACATAAAGTATAGGGGCTGATCTGATGAGGTTATTGAGCTACCACCAGGGCACTTAAGATGTTTTCAAGTCAGATGTTCAGTTCATAAACCAACCCAAAGATTGACCTAAGCAGCGTTGATATACTTCGCAGTTGCATAGCAAAAGTAGTTCGAAGGCTAGCTAGCTTAACGTCAGGTTCCGTCTGTAGTTTATAAAGCAAACAACAGTAACAAACAAACAAACTATTCGCTCCCCTGTGGAGTCGTCATTTTGTTTCCGAGAAAACTAGTGTCCATTTAGAGTTGCTAGTCCCACTAATACGGGTAGCTATTTTAGAAACAAACAATTCAAAGTAACTTGTGTTTTCCTTTATGAGAGATAGATGAGAGAGAAGAAGAGAGTACCAACCTCAGTCTTTTGCTTGGCTCCTTGCTTGTTTCCTCTCTCCTTTGATACAGCGTCGCCACTCCTTTCTCACTTGTCCCGCTTCAAAGAACACCTATAGAGTCAAAGCAACAAAATACCATCAAAGCATAGAGATATATAACCATAAACAATCTAGAATCAGATGTACATTAACTATACAAATGCATACACAAATACAAGATTCAGAAATATACAAGTATATGGAGGAAAACTCAAATAACTTTATTGATAGAAGTAGTAGAGGAGAGGATTACAACCCAACTATCTGATCCAGCATCATCCTCCCAGCATGAAAGCCCTATTCACCTCATGAAAAGAAAGATCACCCAACAATACAATGTCTCAAAGAGAAACCAACAACACTTCCATACAAATTACAAAATTCCCACCTCTAGATCTCTAGGATGAGGGATCCATATATAGATATTTGTAGGGGAGTGAGTCAGCTTCTGGGACTTTGATTAATGTCATTTCACTGATAGTTCTTGGTTCCACTTGGATATTTCATGATCTCTTACTCATCCCTAGGAAAATTCAGAGAGGCAAGTGTCATATCAGCAGTTTCTAGAAGATTCTCTGAGTTTCCACCTAGCAAACTGCCTCTGCCATTTGTTTGCTCTTGCTCATTGCACCCTACAAAAGGGCTTTTCGGTATGAATCACACCCTTTTTGTGTAGCAGGTGAGATGCATCGCACCCTCAACATGGAGTAATCTGTATGGTCCAGTTTTGACTAGTTCTGAGTAGTTTTTCAGGGAGAACTTCTGGGAAATGATGTAATCAGTTGACCTTGATCCTTTAGGGTATGAAACAACACTTTAGGGGTTTGAAAGCCCTTGGTTTATTGACATATGTGATTGGGGTTGCAGTTCCCAAATATGTCTATGACAGGTTTGAGGTGTACTCGTAACCCCACTTTATGGGGTCTAGGGCAGCGCCCCAAACAATTTTGGTTTTGGACCCTATGTTAGGTTGGGCGGACCCACCTATGGTTTTGTGCATGATTTTTGCACATGTTTTTTGGACGCGATGGTTTTCAGTCCATGGTATTGGACTCAATGGTTTTCGGTCCATGGTATTGGATGCTTCGGCATGTATAAATTTGTATTGTAACATTGAAGCAAACATAATGAAAAAAACAAGCTGGTAGTCTCGGTTTTAGGATCCAGGGGAAAATCTCTGTGTATATGTGTTTTGTGTGTTATGCTCTCTCATTGTTTATTTTCTATGTTTTAGGATTCGTATGCAGGTAATTTTTGTACAGGGTTAAAACCTACAATAAAACCCCCAGGGCTAGCCACGAGACAACACTTGGTTGTTTGAGATTTGAGCAGTTACAGAGCATTTAGCAACAAGCACTCTTACCACCTTTGTGTATGCGACAGAACATACCTCGTGTAAATAAAATGACTTCTACAAGACCAGGAGCACGATTCACCGAAGACACCACTAGTGAGGCCGCGGAGTCAGTTGGATGAGTAAGAAATAATCTATAGTGGCACTATCAACTACAGAGGCAGAATACATGGCAGCCACTCATGCAAGCAAGGAAGAAGTTAGGTTGCAAAGATTGTGTTCAAGTATGGGGTTAGTACAGGGAGCTATAAGAGACTGTGACAGCAAAAGTGCAATTTTCTTGGCAAAGAACCCTGCTTATCATTCAAAGACAAAACACATTGATGTTCAATATCACTTTGTGAGGGATATGATAGAAGAAAAAAAGGTTTTGCTAGTAAAGGTGGACACTTTGAAGAATACTGCAGATGCATTGACAAAATCTGTGAGCTCTGAGAAGTTCTCTTGGTGTAGAGAAACAATGGGCATTTCAGGGCTGAAAAAAATGACTAAGCTCTCCTGTGGCCCCCTGTGGAAAGAAAACAACAAG
>APFE030484440.1:53537-64468 GCA_000404065.3 Pinus taeda
AGTGGTGCCGGGTTAGGATAGGAATTCTGGGCAGAGACGGTGGATACTGCATGTTACTTGGTCAACAGGTCACCTTCATCAGCGTTGGAGGATAAGACTCCACAAGAAGTATGGACTAGTAAGAACCCTCTCTTTCACATCTGAGGGTATTTGGATGTGATGCATATGTACATGTTCCAAAGGAGAAACGAACCAAGTTGGATAGTAAATCTGAAAAGTGCATCTTTATTGGGTATAGGATGGTTTTAAGGGCTATAAACTTTGGAACCTAGTAACAAGGAAGGTTGTGTACAGCCGAGATGTGGTGTTCAAAGAGGTGAAATATGATATTAAACATGAAGTCCAACCAAAGGAACCTGAGAAGATAGAGTTTGAGCTAAAGGAGGAAGAATCAGACTCTACAGTAGAGGAGGAATCAAATAATGAAGAGCCACAAACTCCAGGTGTGAGAAGATCAGTTTGAGAAAGAAGGCAGCCAGAAAGGTATAGTCCATCTGCTTTCTGTTCAAATTTTGCTTTGTATGTTATTGATGATGATCCCAAAACTGTGAAGGAAGCAGTGGATTCAGAGGATGGAAAACTTTGGAAAGAGGCTATGGTTGATGAAATGGCATCTTTGCACAAAAAAGAGGCTTGGGATCTGATGGAGTTGTCGGCAAGAAGGAAACCCATTGGCAGCAAATGGGTGTTCTAAAAGAAGACAAATGCAGAAGGAAAAGTGGAGAAATACAAAGCTCAGTTGGTAGCAAAAGGTTATTCCCACGTGCCGGGAATTGATTTTGGTGATATTTTTTCTCTTGTTGCCAAGGTAACCTCTATTAGATTACTTTTATCTATTTCTGTTGCTTTTGATTTTGAGGTAGAATAGATGGATGTGAAGACAGTATTTCTTCACAGGGATCTGGAAGAGGAAATCTACATGAAGCAACCTGAAGGCTTTGCAGTGAAGGGTAAGAAGGAACTGGTATGCAAGTTAAAGAAGTCTTTGTATGGGTTAAAACAGTCACCAAGGATGTGGTATCAGAAATTTGATACATTTATACAGGGACTTGGCTTCACCAGAAGCAAAGCAGATCATTGTGTGTATTTTTAAATTAATTGGTGACCGTGTTATTTATCTGGTCTTGTATGTGGATGATATGTTGTTGGTTGGAAATGACAAAGAAATTATCCAGGATTTGAAGACCCAATTGTCCTCCAAATTCGACCTGAAAGATCTCGGTGCTGCAAACTATATTTTGGGCATGGAAATTAAAAGAGATCGGACAAAGAGGAAGCTCTGGTTAAACCAAAGGAAGTATGTCGAGACAATATTGCAGAGGTTTAATATGCAGGATAGTAAACTAGTGAAGGTTCCTATTCCTGTAGGTGTGAATTTATCTATTGAACAGTGTCCCAAGACACAAGAAGAGGAAGAGGACATGTCCCGTGTTCCATATGCAAGTGTAGTCAGTAGCCTGATGTATGCAATGGTACTATACTAGACCAGACATTGCACATGCAGTGCAAGTATTGAGCAGGTTTATGTCAAAACTAGGAAAGGAGCATTGGGCAGCAGTGAAGTGGGTTTTCAGGTATTTGCGTGGCACTAGTGATTATGGTTTGTGCTACCAAGGAAGACCAGGATTGGACAAAATGTTGGATATTCATGGCTTTGTTGATGTAGACTGGACTGGAGATCTGGATTAGAGAAGATCTACAAGTGGGTATGTGTTTAACCTATTTGGAGGTGCAGTCAATTGGATGAGTAAGAAACAATATGTAGTGGCACTATCAACTACAAAGGTAGAATACATGGAAGCCACTCATGCAAGCAAGGAAGAAGTTTGGTTGCAAAGATTATGTTCAAGTATGGGGTTAGTACAGGGAGTTATAAGGATAGACTGTGACAACAAAAGTGCAATTTTCTTGGCAAAGAACCCCGCATATCATTCAAAGACAAAGCATAATGATGTTCAGTATCACTTTGTGAGGGATATGATAGAAGAAAAAAAGGTGTTGCTGGTAAAGGTGGACACTTTGAAGAATATTGCAGATGCATTGACAAAATCTGTGAGCTCTAAGAAGTTCTTTTGGTGTAGAGAGACAATGGGCATTTCAGGGCTGAAAAAATGGCTAAGCTCTCTTGTAGCCCCTTGTGGAAAGAAAGCAACAAGTGGGAGAATGTTGGGTTGTATTATATTCTTTCCACGACTAGCCCATGTAGTTAATTGGGGGTTAAGGGGGGGGCTCACATGGGGTTTGAGGTGTACCTGTAACTCCACTTTATGGGGTTCGAGGCAGCGCCTTGGAAAATTTTGGTTTTGGGCCCTATGTTAGGTTGGGAGGACCCACCTATGGTTTTGTGCATGATTTTCGCATATGTTTTTTGGACGTGATGATTTTCGGTCCATGGTATTGGACACGATGGTTTTCGGTCAATGGTATTGGATGCTTCGGCATGTATAAATATGTATTGTAACATTGAAAGGAACATAATGAAAAAATCAAGCTGGTAGTCCCCGTTTTGGGATCCAGGGGAAAGTCTTTGTGTATATATGTTTTATGTGTTATGCTCTCACATTGTTTATTTTCTGTGTTTTAGAATTCGTATGCAGGTAATTTCTGTACGGGGTTAAAACCTACAATAAAACCCCTAGGGATAGCCATGAGACAACACTTGGTTGTTTGAGATTTGAGCAGTTACAGAGCATTGAGCGCCGAGCACTCTTACCACCTTTGTGTACACGACAGAACATACCTCGTGTAAACACGATGACTTCTACTAGACCAGGAGCGCGATTCACCGAAGACACCACTGGTGAGGCTGTGAAGCCCCATATGGTCCATGCGGAGCTCGGAGATGCGAGAGTTGTGCTAGAAGTTACAAAATCACCACGGATGCCATGGCCAAAGAAAGATAAGAAGACTATGGGACCAGTCCGCGTATCCCCAAGAAACCCACAGTTTGGCAAATTGTTAATGGAAGAAAAAGGCAAATCCGTCACCATTGAATCAGAGGAAGAGGAGGAAGACTTGCAGGCTCTAATTGATCAAATAAAGGCACAAGATGATGTGGAGAAGGATGTCCCACCAATGCCGTCCACAACAAAGTTACCCACGTACATCCTTCCATGGAAAGGGAAAGTTAGGGCAGCCAAAGACCTGGAGGCCACGAAGAGTGCATTCCAGACCCCATTCCTCCCCAACGACATTACTTTTGAAGGTCTGCCCCTCGGCTAGGTGCCTACCCTAAAATTAGAAGATTAGGACCTCGCAAACAATGAGAAGTTCCTGAACCTGACGATGGAAAGCTTGATGAAACAAAAGTTGGAGGGGCCAGTGATCACGTTGGAGCCGCGAAAATCGTTGCATGGTGTGGAGAAGGCCAGGTTATTTCATCTAAGATGGATACCCCACTTTCACCGCATGCCAATCACCATTTTCGTCATCAGGCAGCTGTTGTGCCTAGTACATGATGTGTATTTATGGTTGGAGGAGCCTATTCCCATAACCGCAGAACTTATTCATAGGATTTCTCGACTTCCCTGTAAGGGAAGGGACCCCAGGGAAATAGTTGGTAAAAGTAGTGATTTGGCTCTCGCGGAAGCCATGAAAACCAAGTACAAGCTGGAGAAGAAGAAACACAGCTATGCAATTGCAAGTATCAATGAGAAAGGCGTGTGCATAGCCACCCAACTCCTGGTAGGCAAATTAATGTGGAAGTGTCGTGCCAATGAAGTATCAACACCTGTGGTTCCACTAGCCGAGCAGTGCGCAAAGGGGGTCCAGTTCAACTAGGTTGAGTTCCTCTGTGAGGAATTTTTGATAAATTGCAAGGAGGCCCAAGAGCAGGGTAAGACATTCCACTACTCACGGTTGCTCTTATCCATTGTGTTGGTAGCAGGCGAACTGCTGGTAGATAGCCAGTTCCTGCCTATCGACTAGGGCCTTCCTAAGGCCGCGAAGTACGCTTCGCTCTGGCCCATGAAGGACGCAAAGCGGATTGACGTGGTCAAGGTTTTTTGGGTGCTGATGGAGGCAAGAATCCGGATATGAATCACTAGAAGGCCATGGTTGTCTCCCATAGTGTATGCCACTCTGCAGAGTTTTGTAGAGTTTAAAGCAAACATGCACAACATTCATGTCCGGGAGCGGAAGGATCCAACAAAGGAATGGACAAATCTTCCATTTATTGCTACTGATGACGTCATCTTCACAAAATTGGAAACATGACCTCTAGAGTGGCATGCCCCAGCCTTGGCAAGAATGGAGAAGGCCGCAGCCCAGCAAAGGAAGAAGGACACCAAGCTGCGCATTGCACAGCTAGCTGAAAAGAGGCACCAGGTACAAGAAGCAGCCGCACAGCAGAAGAGGGTCGATGCAGTAGCAATGGTGCAGACGATAGAAACAATAGAAGCGCCAGTAAAAGAGGCTGAGGGGGGCCATGAAATGTCCATAGGGCATGGGGCTGAGGACATTGATTTGGATGAAGAGCGCGCAGATCTAGAAACTACCTCGCAACAATTGAAACAGCCACACATCCCTGAGAAACCGATCCCTAGAAAGAACACGAAGGCATCCAAGACGTCCATTGACCTAATCACGCTTACAAAAGGGGATCTTTTTGACATTGAAGAAATAGTTCGCGATGTCACTAAGGATGTGCTCCAAGAAGTGTTGGTGGAGAATAACACTGTGTTGGCAGCGCTATGAACACAGTTACAGGGACTACAAGTGCAACCCCCTCAAACAGGAATGATGGCCACATATGCCGCAGCAGGTACATCAGAGACGAAACAGATGTTGTGCGCCCGCATGACCAACACTTTCGTGTTCCTCGACGGTGCGTTAGCGGCAACGAATGAAGTTGACCGAGCTGCAGTGGGCAAGATTAAGGGGTTGAGCGTAAACTTGGCTACCCTTTCACAAGAAACCCTGTACCAATTACAAGATGTGGCATAGCCAAGCTCCGCGCTAGAGAAGGTTGCGTGCTACAAGTATTGAGCGATCAAAAGATCAATATGGAATAGCTCAGCCGGCAGCGTGATGAACTCATTGCGCAAACTCAAGGACTAGCGCAGGCAGTGGATGATGTTTATAGAACTGTCCCAAAATTGGCTATCCCGACAGATCTACCAGTAGAAGTGCGAATTCAAAAATTAGCCAATGGATTCCGCAAGGCAAAGGAGTAAGCAACGAGGATACATTTGGACCTCAACCTTCAGATTGCTGAACTGCAGTTAAAGGCGCAGTCATCCATGCCCCTGTAAGTTAGGGAATAGCACGTTGGTGCTCTCCAAAAAGGGCTGGAGGAAATAGGACAGGCAGTGCAGAACTGTGCTACTATGTTGGAAGAATCCTTCCCAGTCCTCACTTCATTATAGGAGGACCCCAACATAAAATGCCTAGAAATAGAAGCACGAGAACTTCAAGAGTAGCATGACAGTGTGCGTGGCACGGTACAGACAGTTGTCCTGACCCAACAGCCGATGAAGCTACAACAGGTGAAGGCATTGAAGGAATAGGTGAATGTCACACAACAAAAAGAGATAGTACTTAAAGCGCATTTCCAGCCTTGGATTGATGAGGCCTTCCTCATCACTGCCGCTATCGAAGGAAAGATCACAAAGATGAAGGTGATGCATACCTTAAGTCAATAATTTGCCCCTGACAGCAAGCATTCGGCTGAAAGAGTAGAGCATATCTAGCAGACGACAGAAGAGTGCGTTGCAGACCTTCGCGCAGCACAGGCACAGTTGGAGGGGCTCCGTACCAAGATTGTCGCACCAGCCAAGTGACTTGGGACGAGTCACGATGATTTTGTTAGGGGCTCGTCAGGCATGGGATCCCCCGCAACATGTTTTTGGGGCTCAAAGCCCAAGTTTTGGTCAATAAGATTGTAAGACTCCACAAATTGTGGGCGCGGAGCATGAAGTCTAAGATGAGTCATAGCGTTGTCCACCCTAAAATATTGTAACTTAATTTAAAGTTGTGTCGGCCTACCCATGGTCCATGGGCCATGGGATTGTATAAATAGAGCGAGGCTCTAAGTGTAAAGATAACTAAGCTAAGGATAGATAGAATAGCGAAGGCATGGTCTGAAGTTAGAGTGGAATCTGAAGTGTACTAGGTCGTAGTAATAGGAAGAGGCTCTGCAACTAATTCCACACAGGCCGAGTAGAGTCTATAGCTGAGTGCGCAAGGCAAAGTCGGGTCTATAATTGGGATTGGAAGTTAATAAAGAGAAGTTTACTCTATGCATCTGTTCTTGAATCTGTATTTTGATGTTATACATTACTTTTACTCTGTTTATTTACTTCGTGCACTTGATGAATACTCGTATGAATGCTTATATATGAAAATAATCTAAGTAATCAACTAGCAGAGCCTAACTAAGGAAGACTTGGGTAAATAACACGGGTCGCGCTACGGCTGGAATTGCGCAAAGATAGTATCACAAGGCGTGGGGTACCCATTGGTGCGTGTAGCACAATAAGTGCAAAGGTTGGACCCCGTTCCATTCACCTCATATCAGAGATCCCTAGGGTGCAGAAACTTAGTTCTAGCACCCTTCCATACTACTTCGGGTGAGACCTTAGTTCACGCTTTGCGGATTGTTGCTGAAAGGGCCAGTATTACCGGGATTTTCTTAGCTAAATCACTTCTGAACCTAGGTCAGGCCCCACTAAGCCAACACCTCTACCAAAGGAAGAGTCTAATTTTAAAGATGAAGAATTAATACCAGTTCTTAATATTGGGCAAACCCTTCAGCTGAAAATAGAAACTGAGGATGATACAAGTACTACCTTCATTAGCGACCTTTGTTCTGTTTCAAATTCAAACTAGCGAATTCCAGAATTTGTCTTGAGCTATGAAACACAAGAAAGTATTGAAACAACAGATGGATTTGAAGAAATTCCTGCAACTGTGTCCCATGACATCATTTCTATAGAGATAAAGCCAGGAAAGACCCTGAATATTAACCCAAATCTGTCAGAATCCAAGACAAAACAACTCCTATATGTTCTCTGAAATCATAAAGAAGTCTTCACCTGGGACTATACAGACATGAAGGGGTTTCCTTCCAATCTATGTACCCATCATATATATATCAAAGAGGATTGTCGTATATATGTATATCAAAGAGGATTGTCGTCCTATGAGACAACCCTAGAGGAGAGTGATCCCCGCTTTGAAAAACATTGTCAAGGAAGAACTTAAAAAGATGTTGGATGTAGGATTTATTTACCCCATCTCGGGAAGCTAATGGGTTTCCCCGTTGGTGATTATTCCCAAGAAAAATGGTAAATGGCGGATATGTGTAGATTATAGAGAATTAAACAAGGCAACACATAAAGACCATTTCCCTTTATCATTCATTAACCAAGTCTTGGATACTTTGGTTGGGAAAAAGTTCTTCTCCTTCTTGGACAGGTTTAATGGGTACAACCAAATCCAGATAGCTCCCGAGGATTAGGATAAAACCGCTTTCACGTGCCTTTGGGGAACTTTTGCATACCGAGTCCTTGCATTTGGTCTCTGTAATGCACCTGCAACATTCCAAAGGGAAATTTTAGGGATTTTCTTTGATCTAGTAGATGACAATGTTGAAATCTATATGGACGATTTTACTCCATACGGGAACTCATTTGAAGAAGGGCTGACAAATTTGGAAAAATTTCTTGAAAGATGTAAACAGACACATGTCTCTTTAAGTACAGTGAAGTGCCACATGATGATGGAGGAAGGAATCGTTCTAGGAAATTTGCTTTCTGTTGCTGGAATTCAGGTGGATCTAGCTAAGGTAGAGGTAATATTGCACTTTCCAACACCAAAAACACCCACACAGGTACGCAGCTTTATCAGTTGCGCTAGTAATTATAAGCTTTTTATAGAAAAATTTGCTAAGATAGCACATCAACTTTTTCAATTGCTAACAAAAGATGCAGATTTTGTGTGGACAATTGACTCTGATGTGGCCTTTGTGAAGATCAAGGAACTTTTTTGTAGATCTCTGATCCTTCGAGGGCCGGACTAGAGATTACCATTTCATATCCATGTTGATGCCTCTCAAACAACAGTTGGGGTAGTTTTGGGATAGCAAGTGGACAAGGTGTCATATGTTGTTTACTATGTTAGTAAGAACTTGGCTCCTGCCGAGTTAAAGTACATAGTGACTAAAAAAGAATTTCTTGTTGTCAACTACGCCATCAACAAGTTTCGACATTATATTACTGGGTATCCTACCTTTATACACACTGATCACCAAGCAATCAGGTATCTGATGAATAAACTCAATACTCCTAGTCGTATTACAAGATGGTTGTTGTTACTTCAAGAATTTGACATCACCATAGTAGATAAACTAGGAAAGGATAACATGGTTGTTGATTTTCTGTCTAGACTAGATAATAATGTTGAAAGTACACCCATAGAAGATATTTTTCCAGATGAACATATTTTTGCAATTTCTGTTAACACTCTGTGGTATGCAGATATTTCTAACTATCTTGCTACAAGGAAGGTAGCTCGTCACTTGTCATACAAGGAACAATGGAGAGTTATTCATCACAGTACTTGATATTCATGGATGGCGGGATACCTTTTTCACATAGGGGCTGATCAGCAGATTCAACGATGCGTATCTGAGGATGAAATTTATGAGGTATTGAAGGTTGCCCATGATGGCCCTTTTGGAGGGCATTTTGCAGTTAAAAGAACAGACCACAAGGTGTTTCAAATGGGATATTATTGGCCTTTTATTTTTCAGTATGCTCGAGATTATATCCGAGGATGCAGTAGTTGTCAACGCATGAGGCAATCTGGAAAGTTTAATGAAGTGCCATCGCAGCCCCAGGTAGTCCTCGAGCCTTTTGAGAAGTGGGAAATTGACTTCGTTGGACCTTTTAACCCACCTTCTCATCAAAAGGTTCACATTCTAGTCTGCGCTGATTATGTGACTAAGTGGGTGGAAGCTAGAGATGCTGTGAAAGCAACAGAACATGTGGTTTTAGAGTTTCTTTTTGAAGATATTTTTGCTCGATATGGTACTCTAAGGGAGATTTTTTCAAATGGAGGGGTGCAATTCACATTCCACGTGATAGCAAAGCTTATGCAAAAATATGGAGTCAAACACAAGGTGACGTCTCCATACCACCCTCAAGAAAATGGACTGGTAGAAAGTACAAACAAGGTATTGGAAAATATCTTGATAAAGACTGTAGCAAGCCATTGTCAGGATTGGTCTCAGAAAGTTCCTAAAGCTCTCTGGGCATACAGGACAACATGGTGGAACACAACTGGGTTTTCACTATTTGAGTTAATCTATGGGAAATCCCCCTTGTTTCCAATAGAATTTGAGATCAGCACACTCAAAACACTGTTGGAAGTAGAATTGGACTTATCAGAGGCCCAGAAACACTAGGTGGAACAACTAAAGGAGTTAGATGAAACCCGTTCAATGGTTGTCCAAAAAACTACTGCTATCGAACAGTAGAGAATGAAATGGCACGATAAATGTATCAAGAATAAGGTATTTCATAAAGGATATTGGGCAATACTCTATGACTCCCATTTTAAATATTTTAAAGGCAAGTTGTGCACTCACTGGATGGGACCCTATGAAGTGGACACTGTGTTTGACAATGGAACAGTCAAATTGGTTACAATAGATGATACTCATGCTTCCTTCTTAGTGAACGGACACTGTCTGAAATTATATACCATCCAACTTCTAGGGATGCCTTCATCAAACATCTCTCTGATAAATCTGGTTTGATGGCTGTTGGTGCACAGAATGCTTCCTCTGCATTCTCCTAAAAGAAAAAAGAAAAAAAGGAAAAAAAAAAAAGCATATAGATATAAAATAATATGTTGTTACTACTTACTTGTTTGTCTTTTTTCAGGAAGTACTATCGAAATACAATGATGTGGAGCTAAGAAATTTTCCAAGTAATAGTTGATGCTAATATTTCTAGGAAATTTTCTAAATGTCGAATGTTGTTACTCCTTGGGTGTTGTTACTCTGGTGCTACTGTTACTCCTGGAAAATTTTCTAAGTGTCGGATGTTGTTACTCCTTGAGTGTTGTTACTCCACCACTATTGATACTGCTAGAAAATTTTCTAAGTGTCGGATGTTGTTACTCCGCCACTGCTGTTACTCCTGGAAATTTTTCTAAGTGTCCAATGTGTTTACTCCTTGGGTGTTGTTACTCCACCACTGTTGTTACTCCTGGAAAATTTTCTAAGTGTCGGATGTTGTTACTCCTTAGTTGTTGTTCCTAATATGATTCCTTGTAGGAGGTTTTACATTCCTATTTGGTTATTGGATGTTGTACCTAGACTCCATGAATAACATAATTACATTTTTCCTTTAGGATCATAGAGTACTCCACCACACCTACCACCCCTGGGTTTTTCTTTTAGGCCCCATCAAAGAAAATTATGTAAGGTTAATATGTGAACATATCCATTTCTTGAACTAATCTCATAAAATAGTTAGTTTCCAATATTTCTTTCTAATGTGTGGAAAAATAGATAATTTCTATATGTTTTAATGGAAATTCCATCTTTCCTTGCAAGTATCTATCATATGAGGTCTATTAAGCTTAGGATTTTTGACCCTCATATCCTTTACTAGAAATATTTTGACTATGTTACTTGTTATTATAGGGTTGATGCCATTGTCTTGAAATATTGTTCTGTTTCTTTATAGCCAAATCTTTCAACAAACATACGTAGGAAGAGCCATCCATATCCTTCACTGAAGCACTAAAGAACACTTTATATGTTATTTCTAATTAGAATCATGATGGAAAGTGGTGTAGAAAGAACTTAAATTTCATCTTGTCACATCTCGAACATATTTCCTTGATCTGGATCTTGAGGGGAGGCCCCCAAGATCTAAAAGATTGAAGTGGATCTTGGGAGGAGAGACCCCCAAGATCTG
>APFE030484440.1:107198-120011 GCA_000404065.3 Pinus taeda
ACCCACTTGTTAATTACAACTAGGAACCTGCAGTGTAGCATTGTTCGATTGTTGCTAGACCCCTGTTGGGCTAGCAGGGATCGCCTCTATCCGTAGAGAGGATTTACCTATACAACACATGGTAACTCAATATACCATTTCGCTGTGTTGCCAATGAGGGTGCAGGGAAAAAGACGTAACCAGAAACTATCATCTACCATAGAGTTTGAAACACACCAAAGATGGTAGGTGGTGATATGGGTGCCCGGATCCTCCCCTTGTTTTCCATCGAAATTTTGGTATGTTCGTTGGTATCTTATGCGGGATCAGCAGCCATTGTAAGTTGTGATATATGGGGTCATTTGTCAGCTTATATAAGTCGGGTATATCCAAAGTTGCCAAGAAAGGCAAAGAGTTAGGTGCCCCCAACTTGGACCATGGTGATGATGGATGACTTAAGGAGCTTTGTGCTCCTCCCATCGTTTGGTTCCCCATAGTGTACATGGGTTGTGTGGTGTAGCAGTTGCTTTGAGGTATGGTGTTGTAGAGTGGATTTCCATGAGGATTTTGATACTATGGTATGAAATTGCCCCCAGTATAAGTGGTTCCCCCTTGACTCATTTGAATATGTGAGTAGGGTACCCCCCTGGACTGGTTGGGAACACCTTGAGGATTCCCGCCCGACACAAGACTAACCACTTGTCCTTGATTGACAGAGGGGAAACTGTTATGTTTCCTACCAGCATGTGCATATTGGGAACCCCCTTAGGTATATGAGTATGGGGGTTTGAACTGTACATTGGCAGTCGACCATATTGTTGGTAAACGAGAACCGCGCCCATAGTGTTGCATTGAGTGTTATAGGGAGCACTGTATGTGGCACTCGTCGAAGGTATGCAGTTTGGCACCATAGGGGTGGAACCCAGCATCAGTTGGGTTGCACTCATAGAGGGTGTCATGTGAGTGGTTGTACGTGGGATAAACGGGATAGTGGGATTCGCCATTACCGGTGTTGTGGTGACTGTCGACTGGGGAAGAAGTGAAGGACCAAAAGTGTCCCTAAAGTTCCACAACCCATTAGTCATTGACTAGATAGATGGAAATGTTCCAACTACCGAAGCAGGAAGTACAAGTACCACGGGAGCCAAGACAAGTTCCAACATATTCGTGAGCAGAGGGTTAAAGGGAGGAAGAAATCCTTCACTAAAGAAATCCTCCAGCAAACTTGAACCATATGTTGTCCAAACAGATCCCGTGTGAGATCTAGGAGACTGATCCCTCGAAGATGGGGAATCCGGTTCAGTGGAACTCGGCGGATCTTCCACAATGAGTGGAGGAAGTTCTAACAATCATCTCGAGTGACGATGAAGGCCAGATGTAGACACGGTGACAATTAAGTTTTATCAATAAATTTTATCATGATGGAATGGCTAGACAGAGAAATAAAAATGGCAAGTGCTGAGGGAAGAATCCAGGGTTTGAAACTCACCATAGATGGAGTTGTTTCAACTCACCAAAAATTTGTGGATGACACTATGTTGAAGGGAATTCCCACGATCAAGGAAACCAGAGCTTTTAAATAAATCTTGAATAACTTTTCTATGGCCGTTGGTACAGAGGTAAGCCTTGACAAATCAAAGTTTTCTTTTTTAACACTGACATTGCTATTCAGAGAAACCTTACCAGAATTCTAGGGTTCCAAAGGGATCAGTTACCCTCTAAGTACCTTGGAATGCCCCTTACAGACAAACCTATAAGCAGATGAGTGTGGGAGCCCATCATTAACAAACTTCAGGATAGGGTCAGAAAATGGACTTACAGATCTTTGAATTTAGTAGAGTGCCTTGTTCTCACAAAAGTTGTCCTGCAGGCCATACCCATATTCATGATGTCAGCTCTTCCTTCTCTTAAAGGAGTTTTACAACAAACCAGGAACATTGAAAGAGATTTTCTTTGGGGCAAAGGGGAAGAGAAAAAGAAATGGGCTTTGGTAGCTTGGGATAAGCTCTACAAACCTAAGGCCCATGGAGGTTTGGGGCTTCATGACCCTGAAACCCTCAGCAAAGTTTCAGGTGCAAACCTTTGGTGGAGGTGGCTTAAGGAATCAGCAACCCCATGGGCCAAGCTTTGGAAATAGAAATATGCAAATAATTGGCAGGAGAATGATCATATCCGAATGTTTGGGGTTATCAAGGGCTCCCACATCTGGAATCTTGCTTGGGAAAATAAAGGCATTGTCCAATAGCACAACTTCTGGGAGATCCGAGCTAGGAACCTAGCAAGATTCTGGGAGGACAATTGGCATCAAGAACCAAACTTGTTTAGGGAAGAATTAACAACTCTCAAGAATGATACTGACAACAAAGGTTTATGCATGGTAAGCGACTTCTAGAATCAGGTAAGGAACAACGGCAAATGGAGAATATGGAAGGATCTAGGCTATAGGGAAGAGAGCCCTTTGAAAGCTCAGGTAGACTCTCTAGCTATGGACTTGGAATAGAGGAAGATTTTGGTATCATCCTCGCCTTACCAACTAAGATGGGGAAGAAACAAAGAAGGTAACTTCAACCTCAAAGAAGCCAAACGAATATCCCTAGGTTTGATTATCAAAACCCTGATAAGGTATGGAAGGACCTTTGGCAGCACCAACATCGGATGAAAATAAAGTTTTTTATGTGTTTGGTTCAACGAAAGAAAATTCTAACCTGGGAAAATCTTCTAAAGAGAGCTTTTGTTGGCCCAACCAAATGCTATCTATGTGGATCACAAGATGAGATAATGGAACACTTACTCAACCTCTACCCATTCACCTCTACCTTGTGGGACTAGGTGGCCTCAATCTTCAGGGAAACTGATAGGGATGGCCTCAGTATTACCAACACTTTAAAGAATTGGAGAAAAGACTTCTCAGGCAATGAGATCATCAACAAAGCTAGGACTCTCGTTCCAGGCTTCTTAATCTGGGATGTATGGAAAGAATGCAATGGCAGGATTTTCAAGAACAAAACTGGCTCAACCTAGAATATTATTGCACAAATATTAAGATAGCTCAAAGACACTATTGGTGCCATGTTAGGGAGACCTTAGAGAGCCCAACTCTGGCCCAGGACGCTCCTATACTGCTGCAGTTGGGTCTCCATTCGCTACTTCCCCAAAGCATACACAAGGATGTGAGCCAGATAAATGCTGGTAAAGACTTTTGGCAACCTCCGCCTCATGGTTTCTTGAAAATTAACATAGATGGAGCCTCTAAAGGCAACCCAGGGATGGCTGGTTTTGGAAGGGTCATCAGAGATGAGAAGGGGTGCGTAAAGGACATCTTTCATAGTCATTTGGGGACTGCCACTAATAACATGGTGAAGCTTATGGCCTTAGAGAAGTGCCTGGAAATACTAATCAAGTCAAATTCACATAATGTCATAATTGAAGCAGGCACAAAATTGGTTATTAATGAGTCCAAGAAGATCTGTAATGGAAAGAACCTGGAAAAGTTTCAAAACATTGGCGGATTTCACAGGTCTTTCCGCGCATCCATTCCCACCTACAAACCCTCAGAACAACCAGCTTTGTTCATGTGCGAGGAAAAGCCAATATGCTAGATGATCGTCTCACGAATGAAGGAGTGTTTTGCAAGGAAAGTTATAGCAGGTATGCTTGGGATTCGACACCCTCAGGGAAATTGCGTGAGGATTGTCAAAGGCAGGCGGCCAAAGACATGGAAAACTTCCAAACTATTAGGAATGGACAAGAGGGAAGAGTTGTGGAAGCAGGAGCAAGCGGAATCATAATTCATTCTTAACCGTTGATCCCCCAAAAAAAGAAAGGAAAAAAATGCTTAAAATAGAGCTTTCCATAGGGGAGAGGCAATTGGAAAACAATAGGCCTCTTAGAAGGTCATCAACCACAGATTTTGATAGTCTTCATCGTCGAATGGCCATCGGGTAGAAAAGTAATCGATTGTTAACTATTCAAGCAGACCCGATTCTTTTTAGATTAGCAGTTTATAATCTTCATTGGGTCTGAAAATAAGGTAAAGTTCATGCAGGTTTCTGTTTCGATATCACGTAGGATTGTCAAATCAATAGGGGTTTAACCGTGTGGTTTTCGGGTTCTAAAAGTGATTAGAGCTTAAGTTTCAAACCGGACCCAAACATTTATAAACCAATGGCTCACAATCCTTATTGGGTATGTGAACCAAGTGAAAGGGGCGTATGTTGCCAAGACGATAGTGTTTGTGACCGTCAGATCTCACGGGATCTAGATCGAAAGGACATTGGGTTTCAACATGGGAGGAGGCTAGGTCCAAAAACGGACTCGAAGCTTTACACTTTGACTGTATATTTACATTGTCACATCTGTAAAGCTCGTAAAGGTCGAGCTTACCTTTGAAGCAAAATCCTTATTAATTGTCGGATCACTGGGGTTCTCATTGAATGGCCATCGGGTGGATCATGGATGGTGACTTAAAGTGTAAGCCTCAGGCTGAGGGTTTCAGGTTTATTTCGAGCTATGTAGTTGGTTACTCTTTATAGGGTAACCCTTGATGGTCCTTACTCTTATAAATCCATTTAACATATGTAATCTTTCTTGCGGTTAATAGAAGGATCCACTCTTACTTGACCAAAAAAAAAAGTTATGCCATCTTTGTCACACACATACTACCAATTTCATCTCCATAGCCCCCCATATTAAAAATGTGTATGTCATCCTTTTACATTTTAGATTCTTTCATCCACTTGATGGATTCGTAACTTACCATTAATAGCACACACAACCCATGATATCATCCACATACCTTTTTCTTGAAAAACTCCATGAATGTGGTTCTTTCCATAGTTTTGACACCATGTATGATTTCTATTTCTTCATTGGATAATGAGCCTACCATCCTATTTAATTCTCTTATCATATGTTTGGCTTAGGTTTTAGGAAAAGAAGAGGGGATTTCCACAATTCACTTGTAAAGGGATCTTAGTTTAAGGTTGCAGGGGCAGTTCTAAGGTTGAGCTATTTGATTGTATTATTGGAGTCCCACACTTTAATAAGTGAGCTAATTCTTGACCAAGATGATTCCTTGTAGGAGGTTTTACATTCCTACTTAGTTATTGGATGTTGTACCTAGTCTCCATGAATAACATAATTTCATTTTTCCTATTGCAATTATAGAGTAATCCACCACACCTACCACCCTTGGGTTTTTCTTTTAGGCCCCATCAAAGAAAATTATGTAAGGTTAATATGTGGACATATACATTTCCACTAATCTCATAAGAGATTTAGTTTCCAATATTTCTTTCTAATGTGTGGAAGAATAGATAATTTCTAGATGTTGTAATGGAAATCCCATATTTCCTCGCAAGTATCTATCATATGAGGTCTATAAAGCTTAGGATTTTTGCCCCTCGTATGTTTTACTAGAAATGTTTTGGCTATGTGAGTTGTTATTGTAGGGTTGATGAAATTGTCTTGAATATTGTTATATTTCTTTTGAGCCAAATATTCCAGCACACATATGTAGGAAGAATCATCCATGTCATTCACTCGAGCACTAAATCACTCTTTATATGTTATTTCTAACTAGAATCATGATGGAAAGTGGTGTAGAAAGAACTTAAATTTCATCTTGTCACATCTCGAACATCTTTCCTCTGCTTTTCACATGGCCATTGCTAGTAGCACCCCTTATTGAGAAAAGTTCAAGGATGTCAACGGTTTTCTAGGATCTTCCTCATATCCTATCAAAATGGGATACAAATACTAGATATTCCCTGGGCCTCTTATGCATTTGGTCGAATATATGGAATTAGGATGGTATTCCCAAAATAAATACATTTTGTTGGATAATTGAACATAAACAAATCTTGATAGCATGAAAAGATTTCAAAAATAGGTATTCAAGGTCAATGAAGGTGTGATCTTTGCCAATTCAACAATGAAACAACAATGAAAATGTTCATAGAATGTGAATTCTCCAAGAAAAATTGGGACCATGCTTTGGAAGGGCTCTCACATTAAGTGAAATGGCCATAATCAATACCTTAGTTATTTGAGTCCTTGCATAATCATTATTTCAACACATTTGAAGTCATGTGGATAAACTATTAGTTGAATAATGGTATGATAATTAAATTTATTTATCATTAAATTAATTTAATTATATGAAAGTTATAGTGAGAGGACAATAACTTGTCAATCTTCATGGTCACTTCTTTTGCTTCTAAAGATTTTAAAGTCCTCATTGCAATTGTATTTATGAAAAAATAACATTTAAATTTATAAACATCTACAAAGTTTGAAACAGAATACATCTTCATTATATTTATATCATGTGAAAATTAAAGTTATTTCTTTGAATTGTTTAATCAACATATAGTCCTTTCTATTCATAACATATTCTTAATCAAATAAAAACTTTCTTTAACTCTCAGTTCACATGTAGTCTTCCTTGTGTAGTCTAAATATTTATTTATCATAACATATTTAAGAAAAGAAGCAACAAAATACATCCTCACTTCAAAGCTATCAATTTTATATTCAAACTTTAATATGTAAAAACTTATATGCAAACTCCAATATTGTAAGAAAAAAAAACTAACACAAGGGAGAAAAGTCAAATCCAAAGCTCCATTACATTGAGTTAGATTTTAGATAGTTGTTGAACATCACCTAGGATTTTGAAGTGCATGCATGAGAATGGACCCTCTAAAGAGATCTTAACCTAGAGAAACATAAGAAAGAAACATCCAAATGAATTATTTTTTGATATTGAAGATATATCCTAACTGCATGAAATGTGGAATCCTCCGCTTAAAGTTAATGTAACACTCCATAAAATCAAATAATATCTGTATCTAAAAATATTTAAAATAATGAATTAGAAATTAGTATAAATTAGTATTGGAAAAAATCTTACATTGGAACATAAGATTAACTTTACAAATAAACTATAATTTAGATAATTGTTATTTAACAACTTCCTTCATTATTTGTAATTCCATAAGTATAATGACAATCTTGAATTTGTGAATACCCATGCAATACTCCTAATACTTTCTATAGCATGTTAATATTTAAGCCATGATTTACTATTGAGATGTCTCATTGATAAAAACCTCAAAGAATAAATTTAAAACATATGTTCTGTTAGGGTCCCACCCTAACCCCCTTATCTATGTAATGGGACCACGTCATAGTCAAGAGTCAATAAAGCCCATATTAATAATTGTAAGTGGTTAATCCGCAATTAATAATGGAACCACAGTTAGTTGCAAATGGGCCGTAGTATTAGATAGATGGTATTAGTAATAAGCGGTATTGACCCATGGTATTACTCATAGGAGTCATATATAAAGGATAGAAACTCCCTGCGAGGAGCATCGTGTCTTATTTTTGTAATCGAGCTCTACTCTATTGGAGGTTTCCCCCTCGAAGAGGCAAGTGAACATTACTCTCTGACTAATAAAATCATTGCCATTCTGTGTTCTGGGTATCTTTTCTTCGCATATTCTATGTTCTCGTTCTCTTTTCTTCGCATATTCTGTATTTGGGTATCATTTGCAGGTTAAGAACATAACAGCATAGGTGGCATCCTGAATATCAGGAATGATATACCCGATTTCATCTGTAAGGCATTTGATGGCGGCTCTCTGGCTGTGCGGTTTAACTAAAAAGAACCAATAGATGTCCCATGTCAAACTATTAATTCTTGCGATTAATCTTCCATTTTTCTCTAGTTTCGGATAACATGACTGCTCCAATGTTTTAGCTGCTGTCAATTTACCTGGAGTACATTGAGAGATCATGTTAGACAAGTAAAGACTATTATTAACCAATTCAACCAAATTACTAGTGGTTGATTTGCATCTTGAAATTGCTCTCTCTTCTTTCATTAACTGGGACTGCCATTCTGTAAATAATATCTCTTTATGTGATTCTAAAATCTTTGGTAAATTAGCCGCCTGTCCCTGATCGGTATCTTTCCATTCAAGAAAATTAGTTAATGCTTCACCGGCTTGATCCAAGTCTGTTCTAGCTTTTTCCGATTTCTCACTTATTGATGTCGTTAAATCACATAATGGTTTTTCCTAGGCGATTTGTTGACATAAAAGCTTTATCTGAGTTATCAATGCCTTGTTTATCTATAATGCCTCTACTCTGAATTCATCTATCTATGGAAGTTTCTTTTTTTTCTCTAGCTGGGCTGTTAGTTGAGCAATCTGCTCATCTTTTGACTTCAACATTTGTTCATTCGCTGCTTCTAGTTGTGCCAATGCCTCAGACAACTCTTTCTGCTTTTGAACTGCGCTGTCATCAATCCTCTGTTTCTCTTCCTGCAATTGTTTAGTCAATTGATTATTTATTTGTTGTTGTATTACCAATTGTTGTTCTGCCTGCTTCGCCTTTTGTTGTGCTTCTAATAGTTTCGCTTGTAGTGAAAAGATCTCCTGGTCTTTTGTTTTCAATAAAATGCTTACCTCTGATGCTTGTCTATTGTTGCTGCCGAACAGGCTCCAACATATTGTGATAGTTTTTTTAGATCATCAGAGGGGTCAAATTCCTCTTTCCAAAGCACATTGTCCGTCACTATTTCTTCTGGGAATAGGGAAGGTTGATCAGTCCTTCTCCTCTTCCTCTACCGTTTTACCATAGCTTTGTGTCTTGGGCTATAGAAGACATCTAAGGGAGGAATTTCTTCTATTTGCAAAATAACCTGATCAGAAGGATCCTTTGGGATTATCTCTACTTCTTTCGAACTGGGTAGGACATTGGTTTCACCTGGAATCTGTTTTGAAGTTGCCTCCTGTGTATCAGCCTCTTTTGATGTCTCGGCATCTTTAGAGCACTCAAGATTACTGATAATCGAGTTGAATTGCTGCCATTCCTAGAGCAATTTCGAGTCAATTTGAGTATTTACATTCACATTTATGTTGCTCTGTTCCTGCTCTTTCGTCTGGGTCTCCTCTTGTCTTTTCATATGCACTTCTTCCTGTTCCTTTCATGTAATAGGAGGTTCCTTAGTAAGTCGTTGTTCAGGCTCGCTTGATTCTGTTGTTGGGGTTGTTGCTAACAGATCTAGAGGCAGAGTTTGCAACCTCTGTTCTCTAAGTCTGTTGAATTCAACTAATCCGTCATCTTTGTATTCGATTATGGCCAACGATTTGACTTGGAACATTGACTCGACTGATGAGAACAGGTCATCAAACTTATCTTCTTTATGCTCAAACTTGGTCAATTTGGCCTGTTCAAGTGCATTATAGGCAAGTTTGCATGGATCAAATCGCCTACTAGGGAGATTTGCTAGAGTTAATGACTTTATTTTTTCAGATTCTTTCTCTGCATGTTTGAAATCATGTAAAGTGTAGATACCACATCTCAGGGGAAAAGAGGGCCAGACCTGCTTCTTATTTTTCTTTAGAGTTTGTGTAACTCCTTCGGAGATAATCTGATAGGCTATCTCCCTAGCCAACAGTTTATTAGGTATGCACAAAGGAAGAATGTGAGGTTTGGCTTGACTGCCGAAAATTCTTATATAAGTAAACCTTTCCTCTCCGAACCAACTTCCTATTGATGTGAAATCAATCCCTGCTTGGTAGGAAATCTTAGGGGCAGGCTTATTAAAGATAGAATAATGAATGGGTAACATAAAGCCGTTGCAGATTTGGTATAAATGGTGCTTGTAGTAAGTTTTCCACAACTTCTGATGGTATATGTGAATGGGCGTGGGGTCTTGCAAAGTCCACCTCCATCCGAGCACAAGAAATTCAAATTTAAAACACAAGATGTCTAGTATATAAGCACTGTAGTAGAATGGGGGAATAAGCCTTTCAGTGACGCAGGATTTGGTTCTAAAATCAAGAACTGCAGTTGCTAGCTTATCAGACAGTATAGTTGCCCAATCCATTATTTCACCATTACATGCCGCTTCCATCAAGGGAACCATTTCTATAGTAAAATTAGCGGAATCGTGCAAACCCCAAACCTACACATCATTTCCAGCTAACAATAAGGAGGGCATAGAGAATCAACCGAGTACTTACCCGAAGATTCATGCTTGTGTTTTGCTGGATTTTGCCTCCATTCCCGAATGGGTTTAGATTCAGTTTCGTTCTCATCTCGGAATTTCTCCAGAAATGTCGTGTTGTACTTCTTCTCTGGCACAGGCAAATGATACATTTGCCTCAAATCATCAGATTGAAATGAACCAAAGATTCTCCCATCTCTGGTGCTAAAGGTTCTGTCTGTGATTGGGATTTCCTCAATTGCCCATCTCACTACATCCGTATATGGGAGAATTTGTTCCTGAGCTACTATCTGATGAAGGAAAGAGTCGGATAAGTCCTTTGGAGTAGCATCAGATTTTCGAGTGCTATTTGCTGAGGCTTGTACTACTGTCTTCTCTGGTTCTTCGGCTTCAATCAAATTATAGGTACTTTGCCAAGTAGTTTTGCCGAGTCCTAGACATGTAGTATTCGATATCGATCCTTTCTTTTTAGTTCCTGGATCAGCGATGAGTTGTTCTGTGGCCAGTGAAGCGGAAGCGATCGCAGTTTTCTTAGAATTCTTCCCCATTCTGCTTGAATTCGTTACTTCGGAAGAGTTCTGCACAGGATTGAAAATAAACGTAATACAAAAAATTGATAGCGCAAACCGAATATGAGCGATATATATTGATTAATGCATGATGAATGATTAACTTAAAGTGGCCATGGATACAATCTGTGAAAAGATTTTTAGGCTTACTGTTTCATTAAATGGCCGTTAAGACCTGTCAATCCTTTAAATGCCCATCATATCGATTATTGGCCGAATGATTTGTTTGAAGCGTGCCTTGGATGTTTTGGCGGTTGATCGCAGATGAATGACTGTTTGGAAGATAAGGCTTTTAATACGAATTAATCGTAATAACCCTGCTTTAAGATTCCTTTGAAATTCGCGTTTTTAGCTTTATCGCAATCGGGCGTCGGGGAAATATTAAATCGTTACATTGGTTCCATTTGGAATCCCCGATCGCCGATAGCGATATCGCATCACATCGGGAGTATTAACTGGGCACTTTGAAAAGCATGCATGGTAAATCCCCGATCGCCGATAGCGATATCGCATCGCATCGGAGTGAAAGGAATTTTATTATGCCAACTTATTATTGCCGATATCTGATAGCCTATTGCGAGTTGTCGCGTCGGAGAAAACCAATGGGTCTTTAGTTATGCCTCCTTTGTCATTGTGATATGCGATCTTGTGATCGCTTTATCGCAATGATAAAAGATTAATCATTCATATATATAAGACCTTAAATTGGTTTATCAAAAAGGTTTTGTAATGTTTTTTATTTTGTTTTCGGACCTTTTTGAGTAACACTATGTTGATACCAATTAAAATCAAAAGGGACCCATTTCACATTATAGTTTTGAGAATAATAATGATATGAAATGGGGGGTTGTTGTAGAGCACAACAATTGGCGATTCGATGGAAGAAAGAGTTATCTCTGCAAAGTATGGAAATACTTAAACTTTTTCAAAATAGAAATTTCATCAAAGGGGAAAATTCTAATATAACTAGGTATATATGTATTCCAAATCAAATGAAACTATCTTTGCTAATTTCCTCTCTTGTTTAAAATTAGATGCATTCTAAATTTTAAATTGGCCTCTATTGGTTGATAATGATAAAACAGAAAACCTTTCCAAATCAGCTTTTAGAATTAACTCCTTTTTCATAGGTAGAGCCTCTGCTGCCAGCAAACGTTCATAGTTTCGACAGGGATACCTTTTAACCATATTATTGTCCATTGTCCCTTTCATCTCAGAGTACGATTAGCAGAATGAATTCAAAACATGCTTTTCACATTTTGCATTTCTTTTCTATTTTTTGATATTTTGTAAGATAAAAAGCCATTGCCCTGGTTTGGTGGCCAGCTGAGTGACAATGCCATTCACTGGTAGTAATTTAACCGAACAAGCTGGCTCGTGATGAGACCCATTGTCTTATAATTAAAGCCATTACCCTGTTTTGGTATGCAGTATTGGTAATGTCGGTTAAACTATTTCCCTATGATCATGGTAAGCAGGCTTGTAATAAGACCTCTTATCCTTTATATCCAATATTTTAGAATTACACTCCGAGTAATCACAAGCTTTGGTGAGTGGAATAGACAATTTTCTCCTTAAGAGTAAATGGATGACAGGTAAGAGTTGAAGATGCTGAAATTGGATTAGTTCCTATTTTGATATTGATAAACTTCTTGTGACCAATTTGAAAACATAAAATGATTTACAATATTTCTAAACTTTGAGAAGCGTTCACAAAAATTGAAGTGTGGTTTCAGAATGCAATTATATCTAATTTCCTAGAAATTATCCCTTTTGTTTAAGACATCTATTATTTTAAAAGTAAATATCAACACTACTTGTTTTGAGCAACTCTTAAGTACAACAAAGGTCAATGGAAGATACCCCACAACTTTATTTTCTAATGGTCCTACAAACTACAAAATTCTATTAAAAGGAGAAGGGGTTACCTCATCAATTGAAGAATTTCTTTAAGATAAGGCCATTAACAGGGAGAGAATCTCTCAAACCTGATAAATCTTGTAATATGAAGGTTAAATGGCCTATCTTTTCACAGATCTGAAATGGCCCGAGCCACATCTTCTGAAACTTGGTGTGTTTTCCCTTATCTTCATGGGCTTTGTCCCATTTCAGAACTAAATCACCGACTTGAAATTGTTTTGAACCAGATGAGACTGAATCAAATGATGACTTGATGGTCTGCTGATGTTTTGCATGGATAACCTTGGCTTTTTCTCTTTCCTCTTCTAATTTTAGAATTTGGTC
>APFE030484440.1:120031-181305 GCA_000404065.3 Pinus taeda
TCCACTAGAAGTTTGACAATTCCGGCATTTCCTTACATATTCATGAGCATCTCTAAACAGAGTGGGCCAATAATATCCAGCATGGATGATTTTTTGAGCTGTTGTATCAGCTCCAAAGTGTCCTCCTGCCGGTCCATCATGTAATTCCTACAAAACCTTTTGTGCTTCAGGTTTTTCTAGGCATCTTAATAAAACTGAATCATAGTTTTCCCTAAAAAGTACATCATCAACAATTGTAAAATTTTTTGCTTTCAATCTAATGGCCCTTTTGTTTTTGTAAGACAGGTTAGGAGGTGCATATCCATTTTTCAAATAAAAGATTAAGTCAGGATATTGTGATCCAGAGTCAGCGATACTTATCTGATTGATCTCTTCGGTTTGATCTGTATCACCTGATTCTTGAATGTGGGCTGCTCCTGCCAATAACATGCAAAAACCTTGGCCTCTAACAATATTTGCTGGTTTAATTTCTCAGTCATATTCTTGAAGTGCTGTAACCCAGTTTTCCCTTTTTTCACCCAATTCCCTTTGGATTAATAGTTGCCTTACTGAAGGGAAAGGAACTATAACTTTTGTATGGGCTTTTAAAAGGAAGGGCCTATAATGTTTGACAACTTTATATAAAACAAAGGCTTGTTTTTCTACTTCGGAGTAATTCAATTCAGCACCCTGAAGATTTGAACTATAGAATGAAATGGGTGCTTCCAAATTGTGATTGTTGATCTGTGTGAGTGTTGTTGCATAAGACAAATTGGATGCGATAGTATACAATGTGAAATGATTAGAAAAATTAGGAGTATTTAAAGCGGGGGCATTGATTATTGATTGTTTGATTAAATCAAATGCTTCCTTTTCTGCCGATCCCCATCTAAAGACTGAATTTTTCTTAATCATAGTTTGAGTGGCAAAATGATTTGAGAAAAGTCTGGAACGAACCTTTTAACAAAATTGATTTGGCCTAAAAATGACTGCATGGATTTTTTATTATGAGGGAAAGGGATTTCAGAGATTTCTTTGATCCTGTCCGGATCAATATAAATGCCATCTTTAGAAACAATAAAGCCTAATAGCTTTCCTTGAGCAAGAGCGAAGAAGGATTTTTTAGGGTTAAGTGAAATACCGTATCTCTTGCAGCGTTGAAAGATTTGATTTAAATCATGCAAATGATTGGATCTCTCTTTAGAAAATATAGTAATATCGTCTAAGTAGACGACTACTGTTTTGTTAATCAACCCTTTAAAAGCTATATCCATCGCTCTTTGGAACGTGGCTCCTACATTAATAAGTCCAAAAGGCATTTTCTGATATGCATACGTTCCCCATTTTGTTCTGAATGTGGTTTTGAGTCGGTCATCAGGATGGACCAAAATTTGGTTATATCCTGAAAAACCGTCCAAAAAGGACATTAACTCAGAGCCTGCTACTAATTGGAGTATCTGCTCCATAGTAGGTAATGGGAAATTATCTTTTAGGCTCACCTTATTCAAATTTCTGAAATCTATACAAATCCTGATGTCGCCATTTTTCTTTCTGACTGGCACCATATTGGAGACCCAGTTTGAGTGCCGAACGGGAAAAATAATCTTAGCTTTCAAGAGTTTATTGAGTTCCGATTTTATTTGACTCTCTAAGTTTGGATGTATTTTTCTCAACGTCTGTTGAACTGGTTTTTGTTCGGGAAGCATTGGAATGGTATGTTGGATGATGGATGTATCATATGTTTTTAAATCGTCATATTTCCAAGAAAAAACATGTTTATTTTTTCGTAACAGTCCAATGAACGCTTCCTTTTCTTCCACGAAAGTCCTAATCCTAAATTAATGTTTTGAGGAGTTTGCTCAGTGCCAAGGTTTATCAATTCAAACCTTAAGGTAGAACTTTGGAGCTTTGTATTAGTCACAGGTTTAAACCTGTCTTTAATATCGTAAAGATCCTCAAGCTTCACCACAGGCTTTGGGAGTGAATTTTCCTCGTGTTTACCTCGCATTTGAATATCGTGATCGTTTTCCTCAATGATTTGATCATCATAGGATTTTTCAGAGGTTAAAAACTGTAAAATGTCTTCATCGTGGTTGAAAACTCTCCAATTAGTGACATTGTCAGGAATTGATGGCCTAAAAAGCAATTCTACTGAAAATCTATCCGAGCTATAATCTTCGGAAGATAGGAGCTTGGAAGTGAAATTGGCTAGCAAGTCGGCTGCTGAATTTTGAGACCTGGGAATGGAAGAAATATTGAATGCCAAAAAGTGGGAGGTGAGTTCCTATACCAGTGACTGATAATGTTTGAGATGGTTAGAAAGAGAATGAATTGTATTCCTTACCTGCTTAACAATGGTCTCAGAATCTCCAAACACTTTCAAATATTGGACCTTGAGGCCAATCGCTTTATATAGTCCTTGGACTAAGGCTTCGTATTCAGCTGTATTATTCGTGCATTCAAACTCTAGCCTGCAGGACAACATTGTTTTTTCTCCCTGTGGACTAACCAAAGTACATCCTGCTCCTGATCCCTCGCTAGACTTGGACCCATCGAAATATAAAGACCAAAATAAAGAATTATCTACATTTTTATTTACAAAATTCTCAGTGACATTAACACATCTAGACCTGTCAATTTGTGAAAAATTTTCGATTTGTGATGCGAAATTGTTTACCGAGAAAGGAGATGGCTGGGCAATATAATTGCCAAAGAACGATTCAAAAGAATAGTTTCCTAAAATGTTCTTGTTAAATGCAATTGGTTGATTCTCTTGTTCGAACTCTGTAACTGTGCGGGTCATGTGTTTCTCCCGATCGATTTTTATTTGATTCGACTTACCCTTATAGGGAAGCCACATATGAGACCAATCGGTAGAAATATACCCATGGAGATTTTCTGACCAATCCCTGCTTAAAATTAAACCATAGAACTCAGGTATATCGGTGATTAAGATATCAATCCTTTGGACCACTCGTGGATTAGCCGATAACCTGATTGTAACAGAGTTTATTTCCCCTAAAACCTGAACTTTAGTTCTATCTAACTGCACAATGTGAATTGAAGACTTCTGAGGTTCTATGTTCAATTTAGAACAAACTGAAGCTGGCATTATATTGGATGATGCCCCAGAGTCAATCAAGCAACTATGTAGATTTTGATTGTAAATTTCGTATGTTAGGAGGAAAGGAGGGGTATGGGAATTTGATCTATCTCCAATTAGAATTGTATCGGTTGCCTCAACTCTACCAGAAGGTGGTTGTCCTGAGTCGCTTGCAACTTTAGTACTGGGAAGAGGTGAAGAAGGAACTGCATTGAGTTCTTTGAGAAGTAATTTTTGTTGATGTTTTAATTTACTGAGTTCAAACATGGTGATATTTGCCTTAGTCCTTTTCATATCATCAACAACATTATAGTCCATTGAATCGGATACTACCAACGTCTTAGATGATGTAGGTATATTGGAGGATGATGGTTGATTTTGAGATACTGTTGCGGCTGGCTTCCTTGTGGGTACCTTTTCCTTTGTAGTATTGGTACCTGCACTCCTTTTCTTTGAATTAGCCTGAATAGGTTCAGGAGTACTTTTACTCTTGGTAGTCACGGGAAAGGCTTCTTGTTCGGCTTCAGTATCGGAGTTAGGCAGTATAAAGTCCCACATTCCATGGCATTCAACGACTTCCTCTTCTTCTAATTCATCGGATGGTGTAATTGTTTTTTATTCTTCTTCTTCCTCAGGATCTGAATCTGTGTAGGATATAACATTTCGAGGCTTGGACTCAGGCTTCTTAAAATTCCTGTAAGGTTTCTTTGTTGAGGACTCTGCTACTTGCTTCTTAATCTCAACCATTTCATTTGACATGGTTTTGAGGAATTTTTGAAGGCCCTCCATGTCATATGGATCTTTGGTGATTTTCTTCTTTGAATCATCCTTGAAAGACACTTTTTTGGATTTCTGTTCCTCTAGAGCAACTTTCTTTTCCAAAGCGATTACACGTTTTTCGACAGCGAGGGCTTCTTTCATGTTTTCAGCCAATGTAGGTTTTTAGCCCTATCTACAAAAATGGCTATATTTGAGGGTAAGGCTCTAATGTACCATTCGCTTCTAATTTGTTCACTTGGCTTATCATCGGTAGGGATTTTTTTCAAGAGTTTGTTAAATCGGGAGTTAAACTCCTTAATTGGTTCTCTTGACTCTATCCTTAGATTGGAAAGGTCATTGATGAGTGTAGCCAAGGATCTATCATCGCCGTATTTGGTAAGAAATTGTTCCTGAAAGACATTCCAACTGGTGATGGATCCAGAGGGCAAGGAAAAATACCAAGACCTTGTTGATCCTTGTAATGTGTAGGGGAACAATCTAACTACAACATCTTCTTCTATCACTCCTTTCAAATTAACTGACAACATGAAATTATTTATGTGTTCCTCAGCTAATGATCTAGCATCTGGATTGAACTTTGGTAACCATTTCTCAGGATAATCGGGTAACGGATGTAAAGGCGTAGGCATAGTGACTACACCAGGACTTCTCCATGGTGTTTGAGCCATTTTGGGAGTACCAACGATTGCCTGTGGTGTTCCAGGTGATTGGGGAGGAGGTGGAAATGAAGACTGAAAGGATTGTGATGTTGGAGGTGAATTCCCTTGGTGAACAATGATATGTAATGGTGAAGTGGGTGTTTGACTTCGCACTGGTGATGATGAGATGGAAGATGATCGAGAAAAGGTTTCACTACCAGAACCTTCAATGTTCTTTTTAATCCTTTTCCTTTGGGGTAAATGCAACTCAGGTGGTTCAATGTCGAGTTTTTCGCTTTGAAGTCTCGTAAGATGATGAGGTAAGCAGAATTGCGAAGTCTGACTGCCTTGTGATACTTCAGATCTAGGAGGTGAAATTGAGAAGCCTTGAAGTTTCTGGATGATAGACTGAACTTTAGGGGACTCCGGGCTTAAATGTTCTAAAGTATAATGAGGTTGAGTAGTAGTAGTTGATCCTTCCTCTTCTCGTCTAGATACTGATATTTCAGAGTGTAAACAAGAGGTCCGAGGAGAGGCGGAGGGTAATTTACTCTGTGAATGGTCTGTAGGTTTTGACTTACTCGCCATTCATAGTGGATGGACCTCCTTCTAGCGCCAAAAATGTTGATGCACTGAAAATCGTTGTATCAACATTGGGGGATAACCACCCGGTCCAGACCTTAATACAGCTCCTTTTCCGTTTGGGATGGTGGCTCCGACTGGATATAATGGGACCAGTTTCCCAATAATGAATAAAAGGGGTGGATGAACGATTGGTTATCTAATCTAATGATAGGCGAATAACTTAATCTATCAGCAAAAATAAAAGAACTATTGCTAATCCCGGGAACTATTATTCTATGGAAATGTACCGTTTGATGATCTTCGTCTATTGACAGGCATATAGATGACTCTATCAAATAAACATAGATATTTATTCATTCAAAGATTACTTTATTTAAATAGTTAAACAAAGTGATTAACAAGATATTGCTACACTTATCATTTATATCATCGATACATACATGATTAGAAGAAAAGCACACTGTAAACATCCAATAGTGGAAGGAATAAAGAATGTTGTTAACACACACACACACACATATATATATATATCTGATAATAGCAAGAGCGATCAAATGACAATTTATATAAAAAGAATGAGTTCAAACATAGATAATAGTACCATATGAGCTGCTAATCACTCCCAATATCAATCGCTATTTGAAATTCTTCTTCCAATGCAGAAATACTTTCAAACAAAGACAGTAGTGCACATTCGCATAAAAGCTTCTTTGTCAAAATCAGAATGATTAGTCCAGTTTTATAAAAGAATATCCCTGAAGTAGAATAGTGCAACTTCAGGTTTTAAGTCATATACAAAACTTTACGACCCTTTCTAAATACATGAAAGGGTCTATAAATACTAAACTAAGCTAACTATCTATGAAACTGAAATCCTACTTAATTGGTATCAATTGATTTTGAATATCTCCTTCACAACAATCTGACAGTCGGCGGCATGAATCATCATTCAGGCTATTTACCTTTAAACTTGAGCTGACATATCGCAAGCATTGGCTCCACTTCGGGTGGTATGTTGAGGCGAGAATTGAGTTGGGCGGCATAGGTGGCATCCTGAATATCGGGAATGATATACCCGATTGCATCTGTAAGGCATTTGATGGCGGCTCTCTGGCTGTGCGGTTTGACTAAAAAGAACCAATAGGTGTCCCATGTCAAACTGTTAATTCCTGCGATTAATCTTCCATTTTTCTCTAGTTCTGGATAACATGACTGCTCCAATGTTTTAGCTGCTGTCAATTTACCTGGAGTACATTGAGAGATCATGTTAGACAAGTAAAGAGTATTATTAACCAATTCAACCAAATTACTAGTGGTTGATTTGCATCTTGAAATTGCTCTCTCTGCTTTCATTAACTAGGACTGCCATTCTGTAAATAATATCTCTTTATGCGATTATAAAATATTTGGTAAATTAGCCGCCTGTCCCTGATCGGTATCTTGCCATTCAAGAAAATTGGTTAATGTTTCATCGGCTTGATCCAAGTCTGTTCTAGCTTTTTCCGATTTCTCACTTATTGATGTTGTTAAATCGCATAATGGTTCTGCCTGGGCGATTTGTTGACATAAAATCTTTATCTAAGTTATCAATGCCTTGTTTATCTGTAATGCCTCTACTCTGAATTCATCTATCTATGGAAGTTTCTTTGTTTTCTCTAGCTGGGCTGATAGTTGAGAAATCTGCTCATCTTTTGACTTCAGCATTTGTTCATTCGCTGCTTCTAGTTGTGCCAATGCCTCAGACAACTCTTTCTGCTTTTGAACTGTGCTGTCATCAATCCTCTGTTTCTCTTCCTGCAATTGTTTAGTCAATTGATTATTTATTTATTGTTGTATTACCAATTGTTGTTCTGCCTACTCTGTCTTTTGTTGTGCTTCTGATAGTTGCGCTTGTAGTGAAAAGATCTCCTGGTCTTTTGTTTTCAATAAAATTCTTACCTCTGATGCCTTGTCTATTGTTGCTGCTGAATAGGCTCCAGCATATTGTGATAGTTTTGTTAGATCATCAGAGAGGTCAAATTCCTCTTTCCAAAGCACATTGCCCGTCACTGTTTGTTCTGGGAATAGGGAAGGTTGATCAGTCCTTCTTCTCTTCCTCTGTCGTTTTACCACAGCTTTGTGTCTTGGGCTATAGAAGACATCTAAGGGAGGAATTTCTTCTATTTGCAAAATAACCTGATCGGAAGGATCCTTTGGGATTATCTCTACTTCTTTCGAACTGGGTAGGACATTGGTTTCACTTGGAATCTGTTTTGAAGTTGCCTCCTTTGTATCAGCCTCTTTTGATGTCTCGGCATCTTTAGAGCACTCAAGATTACTGATAATCAAGTTGAATTGCTGCCATTCCTGGAGAAATTTCGGGTCAATTTGAGTATTTACATTCACATTTATGTTGTTCTATTCCTGCTCTTTCGTCTGGGTCTCCTCTTGTCTTTTCATATGCACTTCTTCCTATTCCTTTGATGTAACAGGAGGTTCCTTAGTAAGTCGTTGTTCAGGCTCGCTTGATTCTGTTGTTGGGGTTGTTGCTAACAGATCTAGAGGCAGAGTTTGCAACCTCTGTTCTCTAAGTCTGTTGAATTCAACTAATCCGTCATCTTTGTATTCGATTATGACCAACGATTTGACTTGGAACATTGACTCGGCTGATGAGAACACGTCATCAAACTTATCTTCTTTATGCTCAAACTTGGTCAATTTGGCCTATTCAAGTGCATTATAGGCGACTCTGCGTGGATCAAATCGCCTACTAGGGAGAGTTGCTAGAGTTAATGACTTTGTTTTTTCAGATTCTTTCTCTGCATGTTTGAAATCATGTAAAGTGTAGATACCACATCTCATGGGAAAAGAGGGCCAGACCTGCTTCTTATTTTTCTTTAGAGTTTGTGTAACTCCTTCGGAGATAATCTGATAGGCTATCTCCCTAGCCAGCAGTTTATCAGGTATGTACAAAGGAAGAACGTGAGGTTTGGCTTGGCTACCGAAAATTCTTATATAAGTAAACTTTTCCTCCCTCAACCAACTTCCTATTGATGTGAAATCAATCCCTGCTTGGTAGGAAATCTTAGGGGCAGGCTTATTAAAGATAGAATAATGAATGGGTAACATAAAGCCGTTGCAGATTAGGTATAAATGGTGCTTGTAGTAAGTTTTCCACAACTTCTAATGGTATATGTGAATGGGCGTGGGGTCTTGCGAAGTCCACCTCCATCCGAGCACAGGAAATTCAGATTTAAAACACAAGATGTCTAGTATATAAGCACTGTAGTAGAATGGGGGAATAAGCCTTTCAGTGACGCAGGATTTGGTTCTAAAATCAAGAACTGCAGTTTCTAACTCATTAGACAGTATAGTTGCCCAATCCATTATTTCACCATTACATGCCGCTTCCATCAAGGGAACCATTTCTATAGTAAAATTAGCGGAATCGTGCAACCCCCACAACCTACACTTCATTATCCCAACATAACAATAAGGAGAGCATAGGGAATCAACCAAGTACTTACCCGAAGATTCATGCTTGTGTTTTGCTGGATTTTGCCTCCATTCCCGAATGGGTTCGGATTCAGTTTCGTTCTCATCTCGGAATTTCTCCAGAAATGTCGTGTTGTACTTCTTCTCTGGCACAGGCAAATGATACATTTGCCTCAAATCATCAGATTGAAATGAACCGAAGATTCTCCCATCTCTGGTGCTAAAGGTTCTATCTGTGATTGGGATTTCCTCAATTGCCCATCTCACTACATCCGTATATGGAAGAATTTGTTCCCGAGCTACTATCCAATGAAGGAAAGAGTTGGCTAAGTCCTTTAGAGTAGCATCAGATTTTCGAGTGCTATCTGCTAAGGCTCGTACTACTGTCTTCTCTGGTTCTTCGGCTTCAATCAAATTATAGGTACTTTTCCAAGTAGTTTTGCCGAGTCCTAGACATGTAGTATCCGATATCAATCCTTTCTTTTTAGTTCCTGGATCAGCGATGAGTTGTCCTGTGGCCGGCGAAGTGGAAGCAATTGCAGTTTTCTTAGACTTCTTCCCCATTCTGCTTGAATTCGTTACTTCAGAAGAGTTCTGCATAGGAGTGAAAATGAACGTAATACAGAAAATTGATAGCGCAAACCGAATATTAGCGATATATATTGATCAATGCATGATGAATGATTAACTTAAAGTGGCCATGGATACAATCTGTGAAAAGAATTTTAGGCTTACTGTTTCATTAAATGGCTGTTAAGACCTGTCAATCCTTTAAATGCCCATCATGTCGATTATTGGCCGAATGATTTGTTTGAAGCGTGCCTTGGATGTTTTGGCGGTTGAGCGCAGATGAATGACTGTTTGGAAGATAAGGCTTTTAATACGAATTAATCGTAATAACCCTGCTTTAAGATTCCTTTAAACTCGCGCTTTTAACTTTATCGCAATTGGGCATTGGGGAAATCTTAAATCGTTACATTGGTTCCATTTGGAATCCCCGATCGCCGATAGCGATATCGCATCGCATCGGGAGTATTAACTGGGCACTTTGAAAAGCATGCATGGTAAATCCCTGATCGCTAATAGCGATATCGCATCGCATCGGAGCGAAAGGAATTTTATCATGCCAACTTATTATTGCCGATATCCGATAGCCTATTGCGATTTGTCACGTCGGAGAAAACCAATGGGTCTTTAGTTATGCCTCCTTTGTCATTGTGATATGCGATCTTGCGATCGCTTTATCACAATGATAAAAGATTAATGATTCATATATATAAGACCTTAAATTGGTTTATCAAAAAGGTTTTGTAATGTTTTTTATTTTGCTTTCGGACCTTTTTGAGTAACACTAAGTTGATACCAATTAAAATCAAAAGGGACCCATTTCACATTATAGTTTTGAGAATAATAATGATATGAAATGGGGGGTTGTTGTAGAGCAAAACAGGTCCCCAAAAAGAATGGTAAATGGCGGGTCTGTGTAGATTATCGCGAGTTAAATAAAGCAACGTAGAAGGACCATTTCCCTTTGCCATTTATCGATCAGGTTTTGGACACATTGGCTGGTAAGAATTTTTTCTCTTTTCTAGATGGGTTTAGTGGATACAACCAGATCCAAATAGCTCTGGAGGATCAGGATAAGACCACTTTCATAGGCCCCTGGGGAACATTTGCATACTGGGTCCTTCCTTTTGGCCTGTGTAATGCTCCTGCAACTTTCTAGAGGGCAATTATGGAATCTTCTCTGACTTGATAGATGATAGTGTTGAAATTTATATGGACTTTACTCCATATGGGGACTCATTTTTGGAAGGGCTAAAAAATCCAGAAAAAGTTCTTGAAAGATGTATACAAGCATGTGTCTCTCTAAGTAAAGTGAAATGTCATATGATGATGGAAGAAGGAATCGTTCTGGGACATTTGCTCTCAGCAGAAGGAATCAGAATGGACCCAACAAAGATAAAGGTAATTCTACACTTCCCAATGCCTAAAATTCCCACATAGGTATGCAGTTTTATTGGTTGTGCTAATTATTATAGGTGTTTCATAGAAAATTTTGCAAAAGTAGCACACCCACTATTTCAATTACTAACAAAAGACTTAGAATTTATGTGGTTAGATGACTATGATGCATATTTTACAAAGATTAAATAATTGGTCTGCAGTGCTCTGATCCTTAGGGGTCTAGACTAGACATTACCTTTCCACATTCATACAGATGCTTCTCAAACAACAATCGGTGTAGTACTGGGATAGCATGAGGATAAAGTACACTACACAGTCTACTATGTTAGTAAGATTTTGGCTCCTGCTGAATTAAAATACACAGTAACTAAAAAATAATTCCTTGCTATCATTTACGCCATCAACAAATTCTGGCACTACACTACCGGGTATCCTCCTTTTGTGCACACTGATCATGCAACTATCAGGTATTTAATGAAAAAACCTGTTACCCCTGGTCGCATTACAATATGGTTATTTCTACAATAGGAATTTGATATTACTATAGTTGATAAACCAAGGAAGGACAATGTGGTTGCATATTTCTTATCTAGGATAGAACATGATGGTAAGAACACACCAATTGAGGATAATTTTCTAGATGATCATATTTTTGCAGTTTCTGCTAACACTTCATGGTATGCAGATATTGCTAATTATATTGCTACAGGAAAGGTACCCCATCATCTGTCATATAAGGAGCAAAGGAAGATCATTCACCAGAGTACCCGATATTCGTGGATGGCAAGATATCTCTTCCATACAGGGGAGGACCAGAAGATTTGGTGTTGTGTGGCAGAGGATGATATTTATGAGATCTTAAAGGTTGCACATGATGGAACTTGCAAAGAACATTTTCCAGACAAAAGAACGGGTCATAAAGTGTTACAAATGGGATATTATTATCCTTCCATCTTTCATGATGCTTAGGATTATGTTCAAAGGTGTGATAGTTGTCAACGGATGGGAAAACCTGAGAAAGTAGATGAAATGCCTCTTCAACCCCAGATAGTCCTTGAACCATTTGAGAAATGGTCAATTGATTTTGTTGGACCCTTTAACCCACCTTCTCATCAAAAAGCTTACATCATGGTCTGCACCGATTATGTAACTAAATGGGTGGAAGCTAGAGCAGTCACGAAAACAAAATAGCAAGTGATGGTCGACTTTATTTTTGAAGAAATATTTGCCTGATACAGTACTCCAAGGGAAATTGTATCAAATGGAGGGTCATAGTTCACATCCCATATGATAGAAAAGTTGATGTAGAAATATGGGGTCAAACATAGAGTGACAACTCCCTATCACCCACAGGCGAATGGGCAAGTAGAGAGTATAAACAAGGTATTGGAAAATATCTTGACAAAGACAGTAGCAAGTCATCGTCGGGACTAGGCACAAAAACTTCCAAAAGCTTTATGGGCATATAGAACAACATGGCAGAACGCAACTAGGTTTACTCCATTGGAATTAGTTTATGGAAAATCCCCCTTGTTTCTAGTAGAATTTGAAATCAATACACTCAGAACAACTCTAGAAGTAGGCCTAGATCTATCAGAGGCACAGAAACACCAACTGGAACAACTAAATGAGTTAAACGAGATTCGATTAGTAGCTGTCCAGAGGACTACTACTGTTCAACAACAGAGGATGAAATGGCACGATAAATTTATCAAAACTAAGGTGTTTCATGCCAGAGATTGGGCGTTATTGTATGACTCCTGATTTAAGGATTTCAAAGGCAAGCTTCACACTCACTGGATGGGACCATATCAAGTAGACGCAGTGTTCGACAATGTCATGGTCAAACTAATTACAATAGATGAGAATCAGACCATGTTCGTGGTGAATGGGCACCATCTAAAACTATACCACCGTCCAACCTATAAAGATGCCTTTGTCAAAAACCTTTCTGATTTAGCTAATCTAATGGTTATTGGAATAGAGAACACTCTCACTCTACTCTAAAAAATAAAAAATAATATATATATATATATATATATATATATATATATATATATATATATATATTATATATATATCTATATATATATAATATATATATAGATATAGATATATATATATGTGTGTGGTTATTATTTACTCGTTTGTATTTTGTAGGAATAATAAAGAAATATGGCCAAGAGAAAAGTAACACTCGGTGTTGATACTCCACTAAGTGTTGTTACTCCAGTAAGTGTTATTACTTCGTAACTACCATTACTCCATAACTATTATTACTCCGTAGCTGCTGTTACTTTGCAACTATTGTTACACCACCGATTCTGTTACTCTGTAGCTGCTATCACATCGTCGACGTTGTTACTCCACCGGTGCTGTTACTCCACAACTGTCGTTACTCTGATCTTGCCGTTACTCCGCTGGTGCCGTTACTTCATAATTATGGTTACTCTACCATTGTCGTTACTCCATCGGTGTTGTTACACCAAAACTGTCGTTACTCGTTGTTGCTATTACTCATTGTTGCCGTTACTCATTTTGCTGTTACTCACTGTTGTTGTTATTCATTGTTGCCGTTACTCGCTGTGTTGTTACTCACTGTTGCTGTTACTCACTATTGTCGTTACTCACTATGCTATTACTCCATCAGATATTTTTTCTACTACTCCACCTTAAGGTAGGTTCGCAGGTACGTCTCTGACGATTTTATGGATTTAATTAAATATTCCAAGAGGACATTCAAATGTGCCGAGGACTGCCGTCATTTGGTTGGGGGGGTGGGTGGGGGGAATCGTTATAATGAATGAGGTATACCTCGAAAAAGCATTCATGACACACGATTTTCACCTAACCGAATCTAATGATTTTGGTACTCCGTAATCATACCTTTATGTGTTGGAATGTGTATTCGTACACATAAAATCATATCAGTCACCTTCCCAACACGCTGCATTAAATTCCTAAAATATCTAATAGTATCACCATAATTTGTCGTCATTTTCGAGTGTACAAGTAATTTTTCATCCATTGTCTCCTGTTATCACTCAAATTTTCTTAGAAGTTGTAATAAGAGGAAAGGGGTCCGAGGTAACCACAAACCAACTTTTGGGCACATAATCTAGCCATTTTGTACCTAGAGAGGGCTCTCTCTTTAAGATTTAGCTTTGTTTTATAAGGTTTTAGGCTAGTTATTAGAGGTTTGGGATTTTGATTGAGTTTGTTGGTGAAATTCAATAGCATAGAGGTATCACTGAGTACTTTAGGCCATTGGGCTAATGGAGTCAAAGGAATATGGCTCAACTGGATTTGGTTTCTTTGTAAAGGATGGCTTCACAGGGAAATATAGCTAAACAAGGAACAAATGATGACTTGGAAATATGAGATGGGCTCAAGAGTGAAGAAGGGCAATTAAAAATCCTCCCACATATCTTGAGAGAAGAGAACTTGACTGATCACCACTAAAGAGAAATTAAGAATTCTTTACTAAATGATCAAAATGAGTAAACGTGGAAATAGGAGCAATTATCATAGTTTAAAGGAAAACGTTAAGAATAAAAATGATTGAAAACAGATTGCACTAAAGCACTTTCTGAATTCAGCTTTTTCATTTTAATATTCAGATATGGAACATAATTGAAATATTTAAATAGGAAAACGATAACACATGAGTTATAAGATACTTATTTGTCCGATGTATTGCACTTGAATCCTGTGAAAAGTCATTTGTATCAATTCTACATCCAGCCAACCATGCAAGGTTTGGTCCAATAGTGCTTTATTCCAAAATAATCAGTTTATAGCAATGTCTAAAAATCCACCCTCAATACTCTAAATGAGGGAGTATTTATACAAAAACTTTACGATAAAATATCTCATAACAAAGTGAGATATAATCTGTGATGACTAACTAGAGGTTACATGAAAATAGAGACAGATGGTCTTGTAGATAGAAGATAGAGGCAAACTGATGGTTTGTTGTCCCTATTCTTGTGATTGTGTTGGAGTCAGGCTCTATGATTTGGGCATCTTGTTGTCTTTGATGTAATTTTTTGCTGGTTGTTCTGCTTTTTATTTTCTCACTGATACACTTTGACCTGCTATGATACTCTTTACCTGTTTGATATCTGTTTATCTTCTTTACCATCATTGACTGTAGTAAATAATCAAAATTTACTTTTTACCAAGGACACATTACAAAATTTCTAGCATTTCTTCCCACCATTTTGGCTGTGGTATTTTCGGCCTTTGAAGTTTTTTGAGGATTTCGTCAATCTCTTGGTACCTGAAAAAAGTAGGTTGAATTGGAAATAAATGTTTTAGCTCATGTTCAACATAAAATAGGTTCTCTAGATTATCATAGAGAACTCTGCCTGTAGGCAGTGCCTTTGGTGCTGATGTGCTGGTTGATGAACTTCCCGGGTTACTTGCATATTGATCCAGTTTATCAACATAATCTATGTGCCTCATCAATTTATCATTTATAACTAAAGGACTGGGTAGCCCTTTATTATGCAAAATACCAAATTTCTCCATAAAAGCATTAATTTCCTCCTGCATGCTTTGGCATCTTTTTTCCAAATTTTGCATCAAAGATATTTTAGTTAATACCTTCTTGACTTCCAGAATAGTTCCTGTTCTGTCTTCAATGCCCAGTTCTTCAAGCTGATACTTATTCTTGCTATTCAAAAAATTTATGAGTCTGACGACTTCCTCAGGCATTTTTCCTAATTCTACTTTTGTCCTCTGAATCTCTTCTAAGGCTGCTTTTACTAAATCAATCTGCTAAAAAATTATCTGTATCAATGGCCAAACATCATTTATTTACTGAGTGATGTTGGTCCAAAGAATCTTCTTAATATCTATCAAACGTTTGTCAAATGTGAGGTCCTTTTCTAATGATTTCACGTTTTGTTCTAACCCCTTAATTTCCCTCAATTTTTCTAAAAAAATTATCTTTGAAAGGTCATATTTCTATTCCAAGGTATCATATTGTTCTTTCACCTTTTGCAACTATGAAACTTGGAGCTTCATCTCCTCCATTGATTTGATTAATTCCTCTGTACTTAGACCTATAGCCTCTGCTGGTGTTGTTCCTGTTGTTGTTGTTCCTGCTATTGCTTCTACTGTGACCACTAGAATGTTTGGGGCCAGAGCTATTCCAAGGGTTGAAGGGACTGCGGTAGAAACCACTGGTATTACATTGGGAGGCTGAGAGGTCGACTCTTCCTACTTGTCCTTCAATGATTTTTCCAATTCTTATTCAGTCTCGTTCAACCTTTCATTAAGATTTAGCAACAAGTCCATAAGCTCTTTTTCATACCTTTGTTGTATGATCTCAGTAGTCTGTGGATGCCTGGAAGGAGGCAACTTTAGTTGCTTTCTTAAGGAAGCTATGTCTTCATCTTTCTTTTTAATTAAGGCTTCTAAGCCTTCACATCTTTCGGATCATGACCTAACCCAATGATCAATTCCTCTAAAGACTTTATTCTATTGTCTTTAGCCTGTGAGGAGGCTTTCTCCAGCTGTAATTGAGTAGTTGTATTATTCAAAGAAGTTTCCAGTCTTTGGGCCATCATGGCCTTACTAATCAATGTAGAATATATCATCTCCCCTGTCTGTTTGTGCAACTCAATTTGGTCCAAGGGATTAATGTCCTTTTCCATGACCTCAAAATTGGTTCTGAGGTAATCTGCTACTGATTGAGGCTGGTGCATTTTAGGTTTGAAATAACTCATTATCATTTTACCTTCTTTGATGTCATAGGCTACCATCAACCTGTTTTGATTAGTGGGAGCCATTTTCAAATACTAATTGTAGACCTGGACCCTCAATGGATCATTTCTGGCTTTTATTTCTATGAACTTCTTTTTGATATCTGGAGTGTCTTTTCCTGGTGGCCTAAAAGATGATACCTTTGCACTTTGTTTGTCTCTCCAGCTCCTGTCTCTGCGAGCTTGTAGATATCCCACCTACTAGGAAAGTTTGATGACTATTTACACCTTCTTTTCTTTGACTATCAGTAGTTTCTTCAAAAGATTCTTCTTTTGAAAGAGGATTTAGCCTTTGACTCTTAGCGCCAGGCTGTTCTGAGGGTCCACTGGCAGGGGTAGCTACTTCCCTGTCTCTCTTTTTGTTCTTTTCCTCATTTAGAGGAGTCTGCAAGATTGGGGGTTCTCCCACATTGACTTGAGTTGGAGGAGTGTGTATGTGGACCTGTTCCTTAGAAGTTTCAAGCTGATTAGACATTATTGACTGTTCTGTAGCCTGAGTGCTTGTCTCTGTTTCTTTGCCTTTTGAGGTCCCTGTGAGTGGTGTATCAGTCTACTGTGATTGCCTTTGAGAGTCCCCGTCTGTTGAGGCACTTATCCCTAATGGTGACTTTTGAGAAGTTTCAAACTGCACATGTCCAAAAGAATCTAGGTCAAGAGTCTTCTCAAGATCGTTCATTACATTTTCTATGTTGATCTGTTTACTATCAGTTTCTACTAAAGTCCCTTCTCTCCATTCATCCAGGTTGGCAAATTGTTCAATCTCTGGGATTCTATGTTGTATGTATGGTGCCAGCCTATTCTTCATTCTTCTATCACAAATAAAGCTATGAGGGTCATATGGAACCCAACCAAAACTTTTGTGTAATTTAAGGTGATCTTCTAAAATTCTCTCTGCTTCCCTCCATGCTTCCCTATTGTTGCAAATGAAAGGGCCTAATTGATTCTTGATCCTGAGTTGTGCTTTTTTTGACTTTGTGAAAATGAACCAAGTCTGAATGTATCATTTGTTTGAAGTATTCCAATGCAAACAGTGTCATTGGAACGTATTTGGGTAGCTTGAAAGGGAAAAGATTGTACCCATATATGATGATTTCTGTATGATTCTGGTATAAATACCAGTTACCTATTTTGTACTGCTTGGAGAGCTGAAGGATCTTTTTAATGTCACCGCTAATCCTGGGAGGGAAAATCCCTGTCAATAAGGTGGTTGCTGGATGAATGAATTGATCGATGAACTCATTATAGTAGTAAGGGGAATCAAAGGTTTTATGGAAAATGGAAAATAGAAGTCCAAAAGATAACAGACCTTGGATTGCCCTTAGTATCAAGCTTCATGATAGGGAAGGGAAATTTTCTGACTGATAATAAAGCATGAGATGATATATGAAAGTGGTATATTTGAAAACTCCTTCATTGTCGAGTCTCATGAACTGTTCATGAATTTTATCAACAATAAAGGAGGCATAATCATACTTAATAGCAGGGGGTTGTCTAGGAGTAAAGATTGACAACAAAACTAGGGTTAACTCATCAACAAATTTGCTAGTTTGAATCGCATAACTAAAGATATCATATCAACTATGAGTCTTTCCATATCTGTGAAGAAAGTTTGCATATAAGGAGATGGGCCCTTAAGCTGATGTTTCGGTAATATGAAAGTTTGACAGAGGTGATCAAGTTCTGATTGGGACAATTTAGTTGATTTCTCGAGTAAATCCCCAATGGAAATGGTAGTGAGAGATTGACTGGGGTGAAATTGCAACATCTCATTGATTGACTCAATAGTTATTGGGAAGAGGATTGTTTGGCTAGGACACATAACTGCTCTGCAGTTAGGGTCGTAATTGGCATGGCATTGATGAATTATATTAGGGAAAACATGGACTGAGGGGAGAAAGTATCTAGGAAGATTGGATTGCCACAGCCCCAGGATATCAGAGCCATTTAGGTGGTTATCTCTACTTTGGCAAAAGACTTTGAGGTTATTTTTATTAGAGGAAAGGTCTCTTATTTGGAAGTCTTTATCTGCCAAGGGAAGATGGCATAAATCTCGATGAGGGGCATTAATAGGTGCAATATTCAAAGCCACAGGGGTTTCCATTTTTTGCTTTCGTGGATTTAGAAGGAAACTGTGGTTTTCTTTGTGAAATGGGGAACACAGAGGCTATGGGGGACTTAATTGACGAAAACAATGACTGAAGTGTTATGAATTTGGTCATTTTCCATCAATTTACTGTGGAAAACTTAGAACTTGTTGGGTTTTGTCAGGAATTGGTTAAATACCTATTTTTGGAGGATGAACTGTGAAATACAGGTACTGGTTGTGTCTAAAAGGCTCTGAACTGCGTTAGCTGTGAGTTTTTTAGCAAGTTGGTGGCTGAAAACTTCGGACTAATTGACCTCAACATTCTTTTGCATGGGCGCACATGTTTACAGTATAAAGCAGTGAAAATGACTTGTTTGTTTTATTTACAAAGTCAAGGGTTGGCGGGGTTTTTAGTTTTCGGATGGATGATGTCAGTGGCAAGTGATATGACATTTTTGTCGCGTATGGGAAGGCGGTAAGCGGTTTCATATCACACCGCTTTCGGAGACGGACGGTAATGGACCTTGAGCCAGTGATTCCATAGATCTTTTGACACGTGGTGGATGCAGTGTGCAAAAACTGCTTTGTGATCACGCACTATCACGCGGTCACAAAGGGTCGCGTGATATTCATAATGGCAGTCAGATCTTGAGGACCTAATTGGACGGTTGATGGAAAATGCGATATGATGGAGTTTAACACAGGCGGATCAATATAATTAAGGGTTAATTTAACCATATCGGGAGTGGCGGGATAGGTTATGGAGGTTATTAACTAACCATAAGGGTTAATTAATTCCATATTGATTCAGTGGGGGATTAAGGGCTGTTAATTAGTTACTGACTAACTAATTAATCTTAATTAAGGATGCATTATGATTATAATTAACCAGAGGCGGGATATATAAAAATTTGGGGTTTTTATATTTAAATAATACGAGAAAGGGTAAATGTTTATAAGGGAATTATATAATATAAGTTAAAAGTTAATATGATAATGAAATGAAAAAGTGCTAAGTGTAAAAACAATTGATATGTATATTTAACTTAGGCTTAAGTGAAAAGGGTTTTTATGAGAAATATTTGAAATTTTCCTAAGTAAAATAGGATTTTACTTAGGAAAAGACTTATGAATATGAGTGAACAATTTATGAATGATTTTAAATACTTAGGCTTTATAAATTATTGGGCCGAGGGTCCGGTCCCTCTAGTAGCCAGAGAAATGCTATGAACCCCTCTAATTTAGCAAATACCTTAGTATTTTGGGGGAAATTAGTGAAATTTTTAGGGAAAATGAGAAGGGGAGTTAATTATTTGACTTTGCTTTGTTTGAGATGTTTTTCAATGTACTGTATGCCTTGGCCTTGTGATGAAAGTAAAATATTAACATACTTAGTGTCATCATTCATCACATATAATATCTGTAACATCATCTACCTACCCTACCTACTTATCCTAACATTTTTACTTCTTTATTTGGGTGCACTTAGACTGGCAAACCCTTATCAAATTTTCTTTTCTTTTACATGGCAAAGCCTATCTAAGTCTACACTTAATACATCCAAGGGCTCAAATTAAATTGTTGAGCTCCTTTTTCACTCTACCTATCTACTCATCTGCCAAGATTACACTGTTTGGTCAGATATTTATTCTATATTTCTACAACATGAAATTGAAATATGAATTAGCCAAGTTTAAACTATTTGGCTTTCAAGAATTATGGCATAAGTGACAAGCTGCACACAATTTTTTATTACACAAAGTGAAAAAGTAGTGGCATTTAGACTTGCACACTTTCCTGGTCTTTCTTTTGTTGGGGTTCATTTTCTTTCATTTTTTGACCATTTTTATTCTTTTTACCCTTTGATTTTTCTTTTAGGGTATACCCTCTTCACATTTTTTTTAATTTTTTTATTTTTTGAAAATATGGAAAACCTTTGCAATAAGAAAATGTATGAACATATTACATAGCTCATCAAATCAATCATGACATATGACACCTATTGGTATAGGGGCCTAACAGTGGCTCCACTTGGGGATGGATTTTCTTGGTGGAAAGTCAAGAATAGTAGATCAGATGGCCTCTGAGTGACTTTGACTGTGCTATGTAATCTTCTTTTTCCTGTTCCTTATTGTATGTATGACCATAATACTTCTGAAGTTTAGGGCCTTCTCTTCGGGCTTCAACTCCAAAAGTTATTGTCCAATCCAAAAGAGACATTACAAAGGATATAGTATGTACATGTTAAACATCATGGTAAATCTTAATAGGTAGGATCAAAGTAATGTTTTAACATTCGACCATTGACTGGTCCTTCTTCTGCTGCTATGCCATCCAAGTTTTTGAGAAAATATGTATTGTTTCCTTGTAGGGCATGGATAATGTATGGTCCTTTCCATAGGAAGTAAAACTTCCCATGTTTCCCCTTATCTTCTCTTCTGGAATCCCATCTTAACACTTTATTTCCAAGGTGGAAATCTTCAGCCTTGGTTCTTCTGCCAAATATCTTCTTGAGCTTTTCCTGCCATATTTGGGATCTTTGGTACACCTTCTCTCTAGTCTACTGCAAATTGATTGTTTGATTAATCCTTCTTTGGATATCATTGGGTTCCACTTGAGCTTCTTGGAGTAGTTTCATAACAGGAACTCCTAATGATGAAGGAAATACAGCCTCCATTCCATAAACTAATTCATAAGGACTAGTGCCAGTTGATTTCTTAGTAGTAAGCATGTCTGCCCATAGTGCATTTATCAGTTTCTTATGCCAAGTGTTTTTATTTTCTTCCAACAGTTTTTTAATGATATTAATGAGGCTCTTGTTGGAAGATTCAGCTATTCCATTTCCTTGTGGATAATAGGTTGTGGAATGGCCTAAGGTAATGTGGCATTTATTGCAAAAACTGATCATCTTTCTTGATTTAAAAGCTGCGGCATTATCAGTTATGATTTTTGTGTGGCAGCTGAATCTGGATAATATATTGGTTTCTAGGAAACCTATGATCATTGTATCTATGGCTTGTCTAGAGGGTATGGCCTCTATCCATTTGGTAAAATAATCAATGGCAGTGAGAATTCATTTATGTTGGCCATATGAGGGAGGATGGATTTCTCCAATGAAGTCAAGATCCCATTGTTGGAAGGGCTTTTTAGTAGAAATGGGTTTCAGGGGTAAAGGTAATAGTTTCTCTTACCCTAAAAAATTTGGCATTTATGGCAAGAGGTGACAATTTTCTTTCACATCAACAAACAAGGTTTGCCAATAGAAACCAACCCTTAAGATCTTATCTGGAGTCGATTTTCAGTAGAGGTGTCCACCATAGTCTCCTGCATGAAATTCTTGAAGTGTCTTGTCAACTTCATTTTTTAGCAAACAATTTAATAAGATTCATTCATGATTTTTTCAAAAAAGAGAATTATCTAAAATACAAAACTTTAAAGCTTTCATCTTTAAAAACCTACTTTTTGTTCTAGATAACCCTGGAGGAGTCTGTAGGTTTTGTAACACATAAATTGTATCAGCATACCAAGGTGAATCTAAAAAGCCCTGGCTGATCTATGGAGTCGCCATCTCCTATTTGTTATCCAATTCATTTATGTCTAGGGCTTGACAATTAGTTTCTGCCATAAGTTTGGCCAATCCTTGTCCTTTTATCAACTTTGTAGGTTTTATTTCAATATCATACTCTAAAACGGTAGTAATCCATTTACCTCTTTTGCCCTCAATTACATCCTGAGTCAAGATGTCTTTGACAACTGCATTTGGTACATAGGCTATCACATGAGAGTATAATATATAAACTCTGAAGTCTTTAATGACTTTAATAAGTGCAAAAGCTTGCTTTTCCATGATTTTGTATTTCAGTGATGCATCTCTGAATGCTTTACTAAAAAAGACGATACGTTTTTCACATCCTTGGTCATCCTTTTGTAATAAAACAGCTGCTATAGTGTGCTCTGAGGCGAAAGAAAAAATTATGAAGTCTTTATCAAATTGGGGGCTTGTAAGGACCAGTGTTCTAGTTAAAGCCATTTTAATTTCTTCAAATGCTTATTTGGCTTTTACTGTCCATTTTATACTTGAATCCTTTTTTAACATATTATTAAGTAATCTAATGAGTTCTTCTAGGTTAGATATGAATCTTCTCAAGAAGTTTATCTTTCCTAAGAAAGCTTGAAGTTCTTTGATATTTCTCAGATGAGGTATTTGTAAAATTACTTCTATTCTGGCAAGATCAGTTCGAATGCCATCATTTGAAATGATGTGTCCTAAGATTTTACCTTCTTCTAGGCCAAACAAAGATTTTTTTTTATTTAAAGAAATACCATATTTTCTGCATTTTAATAATACTTGTCTGAGATGGTCCAAATGTTGTTGATCTGATTTAGAAAAAATAGTTAGGTCATCTAGATATATGACAAGAAAATCATGAATCTCTTTAGCAAATGCAATGTCCATTTCCCTTTGGAAAGTAGCTCTTGGGTTTTTAATTCCAAATGGCATTTTGATATACATAAATGTACCCCATGATGTTGTAAATGAAGTTTTTTCTTGGTCATCAGGATGAACTAGAATTTGATCATATCCTAAAAATCCATCTAAAAGATAAATCCTAGAAGAACCTACTACCCTTTGCAAAATATGGTCCATCTTAGGTAAATGATGGTTATCTTTAAGGGAAACCTTATTCATATTCCTCAGATCTACACATAATCTTATTTCCCCAGTTTTATTCCTAGTGGGTACTAAATTAGATACCCACTCGGAAAATCTTATAGGTGCAATAATCCTTGCTTCATACATACATTTAATTTATTTTTCAATTGAAGGTAGTAATACAGGGTCAATTCTTCTGAGTTTTTGTTTGAATGGTTTTTGGTCTTCCTTCAGAGCTATAGTATGCTAAATTATTGAGGTGTCATATGATTTCAAATTCTCATAACTCTAGGCAAAAACATCTTGGAATTCCCTCATAAGTTCAACATATTTTACTTTCTGATCAGGTGTTAGAGACTTTGATAGTTTTATCATCTTTGGATTGTCTTCTGTTACTAAATTATATTCTTCAATGTCTGCCTTTAATAGTTTCATCTTTGGTTTAGCAGGAATATCATTGGAATCAAAGAGGTCTTCTAGAGGAGGTAAACCTTAGGGTAGATGATTGTCTTTTAGATGAATGACCTTTGTTTCTTCTTCGATCATCTCATCATGGTGCATTTGTTTTAGGTCTTGAATTTCTTTTTTAGTGAATTTTGTGGGGTGAAGCATTTGAATTGAACTTTCTTCCAAAGTGTTGGTTTCTACCTCTTCTAGTTCTGTAAAGTTACTATCTACATCAACATCTATGTAACTATGAAAAAATTCTTTGTCTAAAGTTAAAAAATTAAATTGCTTATCACTTTCGAAAACTTGCCAGTTCTTTAGATTGTCATGGATAGCTGGTCTATGCCTAATTTCAGTAGTAAACTGATGATTAGGTTCGAAAGGCAATTTACAGGTGCTGGCAAACATGGCCAGACTATGAGCATGTAAGTTATGTTTTCTAGGTACTATAGCAAACTTAGTTTCCAAAAAAGTATTAGGAATCTCTATGACTGTTCCCCTATAGTATTCTAATCTAGGATCCCTATTAAGGTACTTTCCTTTAATCTGATTAACAATTAATTCTGAATCACCTATAACATAAACTCTAATTGCTCCTAGCCTTTTGAGAAGTTTAAGTCCGAGCAAAAGAGCTTCATACTCTGCCATATTATTGGTGCACTTAAAATTTAGTCTGTAGACATGGCCTTCAGCATGGTCGTTTTCTAAATTGTGCATCCAAATTCCTACCCCTGCCCCTAATTTGTTGACTAAACCATCAAATTATAAATGCCAAATAATTTCATGGACATAATCAGTGTCAAGGGTGGTGGGAATTTATTTAGTAGGGGGATTTAGTTTTTTGTTTTCATATGATTTTTCTTTTCTATCTGAATCATCATTGGTATCTGAGATTTCCTGAATTTGAACACTGGTTTTTCCTTTTTTAATTTCTTTTGGTTCTGCTGCTAAAACTTGTTCATTGTTGGCAGGATTGGTTTCGGCATTGTACATAATGAATGAATCCATATCCGAGTGTACTGAGTAGATAGGGAAATTTTGTGGTTTTTCCTGACTACTTACTACATATTTCATTAATGTCTCTCTCTATATAGCTTCTTAGGTTGGCTGAAAACAGAGATAGTAGCATAAGACATGTTCAATTGAAGTGATCCTTGAAACTTAGCACCCCAGGACCTAGATAATAACATTCCATATTTTGGAGGTATATCTACTACTACTATATCCATCAAGATTGTTTTCGCAGGGTATTGAACTAAAGAAACACACAAGTCTTTTATTAATCCTAAACATCTCACTTGACTTGAATCAAAGGAAAAAAGATCTTTATATGGGCTAGTGATGTCAAGATCTCATTTCTCCATTACAGACTTGGGCATTAGGTTATGAGATGCCCTAGAATCAAACATGGCATTGTGAAGGATTTTATCATGAATATTTAAGCTCACATAAAAGGGAGGAACACTTCCTTCTAAATGTTTCCCATTTACTTCAGGGCCAAAGATTAATTTTGGTTGGTCATCAAAAAAATAGTCTTCAATTCCAATGATTTTAAGTGATCTTTTAATTTGATCTCGGTAGGCATCATATTTAGCTAATTCTGACTGTGGAACAACTATCTTTAGTTTACCTACTTCAGTTTCCAGATTGAAAGGTTTTCCTGTTTGGGATTTTATGTTTCTAACAGTGGGATTCTCTCTATTTTCTATGTTTTATGTGTTTTATCTTTTTTAGGAGTGGGATTAGCATTTAAATTTTCTCCTAAATTAACTTCTAGAGGTTCTTCCACGGTTTCCTTAGAAGTAAAGGGAGTGGAAGAGTCTCTATTATTCGGTTGATTGTCAGACACATCTATTATTATTGGATTAGGTGGGTTATTGTTTGATCTAGACAAAATTTGTACAGGGGTAGTAGCTGCTTTACCTTTGATGGGCTATTTTGGAGCTTTTTGTTTGTTTTCTTCAGAAACATCAACTCTCATACTCCTCAAGTTATACTTCTTGTGTACTTCGTAGATAGCTGTATCATATCCCTCCCTAAATTCAAACAATTCTCCTGACTGAGATTGAAATTGTTTGAAAATGTGAGCCTCTTGATCATCTTGAGTTAGAAAAACTTCTCCTTCATTGTTAAGTCCCGTCAGATTTATCTAAGTATCTTTAGGGGTACCCTCGGAGCTAGAAGCTTCTCTGTAATTCTCCTGAAAAGGGGGTCTAATGTTTTGATCTGGACCAATTTTCCTAGGGTTTTAGTTTTGGTTTTTCTGGAAATTAGGATTCCTCCCTGTGTTGGCTGGCTGACCATCCCAATGGTATTTAATTTTCATTGTTTCCACTATGTCCCCTAGTCTTTCCATCCCTTTAATTATAGCATCCAGGTGAAGTTTCTTCTTTCACTGGTATCCTTCTTTCACTTCTAACCTTGGCTCGTTTAGACATCAGGTTGGCTTCAACACTGACAGCTATACTTTGAATTTCTTCCATAGTTTTAGGGGCTCGTTCCCTTAGTTGAAAAGCCATATCATAATCAAAAACATCTGGGAATTTGATTAGGGCCAAATCAAGTGGGGGTCTAAGGTTTTGAGGAATGGCATTGTAGACAGTGTTGAACTTGGTGTAGTAATCCTGCATAGTTTCTTGTGTTCCTTTCTTAAGGTTTTCATACTCGGATAAGATCTGCAAAGGATCTTTTTTCTTCTCCCAATGATTTAAGAATTGTGTATAAAGGGTTTCTAGGCTATCTATGTTATTTTCTCTTAAAGCCCTAAACCAAGTTCTGACTTCCCCAGTTAGACTATGAACAAATATCCTCATTCTTACATCATTAGTATCAATCTCATATATCTCAAAAGAGTCAGTCATTTTTTGGTATGTTGTTGCGCTGTGTAGGTACCAGTACCATCGAATGGAGTGATTTTACTTTGATAGTCTTGAGGCATGGCACCTAAATTGGCTGGTAGATTTAGGAGGGTATACTTGTTTGCCATGGGTGCAAGTAATGATGGAACAACAGGTGGGGTATGGACAACAATGGGAATTTGAGTTGTGGATGGAGGGGTAGAAGGAGGGGTTTGTGGTGGGGTAGTTTTGGGTTGAGATGCGGGAGGAAATGGTGAGGAACTTGCAGAAGCAGCAGTGATTGTAGAAGGATCAGGTGTTCTTTCAAAAGTAAGCTCAGATTGTATTGAATTCTATAAATTTCTGTCTATTGAGAAACTAACATCTTCAAACTATAACTCTTCAATAAACATTGGGTCCGGAACCAAGTGGATCAATTCAGAGTCAAAAAATGTTACAAATAAAGAGGTCTCAAAATGCTCATCAAAGGGTTTTTCCTCGAGATAAATCCACCTACTAGGGCAGGATCTCGATCTGAAGATGGGTTGAGAGCTAGCAGTACTTTCTTGACTTTCCTATCTCCTAAGAATTCCGGGGATCAGATTGGGGTTCTCAAACACAGGTGGTGGATTTGGATTAGGATTTGACCCAGTGTAGCGAGTCCTTTCTGAAGCTAGATTTCTCAGTTTTGATTTTCTGAATCAATATCAAAAACGACTTCTATGATTTCTTTAATATGTTTCAGTTTTGAATTAAAACCTTCTTAAAGATTTGTTTTTTGACTGAGGAACTGGTTCATGTTTAGTTCATAAACTAGACCGGAGATAGACTGAAGCAACATTCATCTACTTATGCACTTGCAAAGTAAGAGCAGTTCGAAGGCTACCTACCTAACTTTAGGCTTCGTCTATGGTTTATAAAGTAAACAACAATAACAAAAAAGTTTCTTTCCCCAGTGGAGTTGCCACTATGTTATCACTCAGATTTTCCTAGAAGTTGTAAGAAGAGGAAATGGGTCCAAGGTAACCACAAACCAACTTTTGGGCACATAATCTAGCCAATCTGTACTTAGAGAGGGCTCTCTCTTTAAGATTTAGCTTTTTTTTATAAGGTTTTAGGCTAGTTATTAGAGCTTTGGGATTTTGATTGAGTTTGTTGGTGAAATTCAATAGCATAGGGGTATCACTGAGTACTTCAGGCCATTGGGCTAATGGAGTCAAAGGAAGATAGCTCAACTGGATTTGGTTTCTTTGTAAAGGATGGCTTCACAGGGCAATATAGCTAAATAGAGAACAAATGATGACTTGGAAATATGAGATGGACTCAAGAGTGAAGAAGGGCAATTAAGAATCCTTCCACATGTCTTGAGAGAAGAGAACTTGACTGATCAACACTAAAGAGAAATTAAGAATTCTTTACTAAATGATAAAAATGAGTAAACTAGGAAATAGGAGCAATTAAGAATTCATTGTTTATCGTAGTTTAGAGGAAAACATTGAGAATAAAAACGATTGAAAACAGAATACACTAAAGCATTTTCTGAATTAAGCTTTTTCATTTTAATATTCAGATATGGAACATAATTGAAATATTTAAACAGGAAAACAATAACACATGAGTTATAAGATACTTATTTGTCTGATGTATTGCACTTGAATCCTGTGAAAAGTCGTTTGTATCAATTCTACATCCAGCCAGCCATGCAAGATTTGGTCCAACAACGCTTTATTCCAAAATAATCAGTTTACAACAATGTCTAAGAATCCACCCTCAATACTCTAAATGAGGGAGTATTTATACAAAAGCTTTACAGTAAAATATCTCATAAAAAAGTGTGATATAATCTATGATGACTAACTAGAGGTTACATAAAAATAGAGACAGATGGTCTCGTAGATAGAAGATAGAGGCAAACTGACCGTTTTTTGTCCCTATTCTTGTGGCTGTGCTGGAGTCAGGCCCTATGATTTGGGCATCTTGTTGTCTTTGATGTAATTCTGTGCTGGATTTTCTGCTTTTTACTTTCTCACTGATACACTTTGACCTACTATGATACTATTTACCTGTTTGATCTTTGTTTATCTTCTTTACCATCATTGACTATAGTAAATAATCAAAATTTACTTTTTACCAAGGACAAATTACAAAATCTCTAGCATTTCTTCCCACCATTTTGGCTGTGGTATTTTGGTCCTTTGAAGTTTTCTAAGGATTTCGTCAGTCTCTGTGTACCTGAAAAAAGTAGGCTGAATTGGAACTAAATTCTTTAGCTCATGTTTAACATAAAAGAGGTTCTCTAGACTATCATAGAGACCTCTGTATGTAGGCAGTGCCTTTTGGTGTTGATGTGCTAGTTGATGAACTTGTTGGTTTACTTGCATATTGATCCAGTTTATCAACATAATCTATGTGCCTCATTAATTTATCATTTATAACTAAAGGATTGGGTAGCCCTTTGTTCTGCAAAATACCAAATTTCTCCATAAAAGCATTAATTTCCTCCTACATGCTTTAGCATATTTTTTCCAAATTTTGCATCAAAGATATTTTAGTTAATACCTTCTTAACTGCTAGAATAGTCCCCGTTTTGTCTTCAATTCCCAGTTCTTCAAGATGATACTTGTTCTTGCTATTCAAAAAATTTATGAGCCTGGCGGCTTCCTCAGGCATTTTTCCTAATTCTGCTTTTGTCCTCTGAATCTCTTCTAAGGCTAATTTTACTAAATCAATCTGCTCAAAAATTATCTATATCGATGGTTGAACATCATTTATTGACTGAGTGATGTTGGTCCAAAGAATCTTCTTAATATCTATCAAAGATTTGTCAAATGTGAGGTCCTTTTCTAATGATTTCACCTTTTGTTCTAACCGCTTAATTTCCCTCACTTTTTCTAAAAAATTTATCTTTGAAAGGTCATATTTCTGTTCCAAGATATCATATTGTTCTTTCACATTTTGCAACTTTGAAACTTGGAGCTTCATCTCCTCCATTGATTTTATCAATTCCTCTGTACTTAGACTTGTAGTCTCTGTTGGTGTTTTTCCTGTTGTTGTTGTTCCTGCTATTACTTCTGTTGTGACCACTAGAATGTTCGGGGCCAGAGCTGTTCCAAGGGTTGAAGAGACTACAGTAGAAACCACTAGTATTACATTGGGAGGCTGATAGGTTGACTCTCCCTACTTGTCCTTCAATGCTTTTTCCAATTCTTATTCGGTATCGTTTAGCCTTTCATTAAGCTTTAGGAGCAAGTCCATAAGCTTTTCTTCAGACCTTTGTTGTATTATCTTAGCAGTCTACGGATCCCTAGAAGGAGGCAACTTTAGCTACTTTCTTAAGGCAACTATGTCTTCATATTTCTTTTTAATTAAGGCTTCTACAACCTTCACATCTTTCAGATCATGACCTAACCTAATGATCAATTCGTCTAAAGACTTTATTCTGTTGTATTTATCCTGTGAGGAGGCTTTCTCTAACTGTAATTGGACAGTTGTATTATTCAAAGAATTTTCCAGTCTTTGCCCCATCATGGCCTTACCAGTCAATGTAGAATAGATCATCTCCCCTGTCTGTTTCGTGCAACTTAATTTGGCCCAAGGGATGAATGTCCTTTGCCATGACATCAAAATCGGTTCTAAGGTAATCTGTTGCTGATTGAGGCTGCTGCACTTTAGGTTTGAAATAACTCATTATTATTTTACCTTCTTTTATGTCATAGGCTGACATCAACTTGTTTTGATTAGTGGGAGCCATTTTCAAATATTGATTGTAGACTTGGATCCTCAATGGATCATTTATGGCTTTTATTTCTATGAACTTCTTTTTGATATCTGGAGTGTCTTTTCTTAGTGGCCTAGAATATGATACCTCTGCGTTGTCTCTCCAGCTCTTGTCTTTGTGAGCTTGTAGATGTCCCACCTACTGGGAAAGTTTCATGACTATCTACACCTTCTTTTCTTTAATTATCAGTAGTTTCTTCAAAAAATTCTTCTTCTGAAAGAGGATTTAGCCTTTGCCTCTTAGAGTCAGGCTGTACTGAGGTTCCACTGGCAGAGGTAACTACTTCCTTATCTCTTTTTTTGTTCTTTTCCTCATTCAGAGGAGTCTGCAAGATTGGGGGTTCTTCCACATTGACTTGAGTTGGAGGAGTGCGTATGTGGGCCTGTTCCTTAGAAGTTTCAGGTTGATTAGACATTATTGACTGTTTTGTAGCTTGAGTGCTTGTCTCTGTTTCTTTTCCTTTGGAGGTCCCTCTGAGTGGTGTATCAGTCTACTATGATTGCCTTTGAGAGTCCCCAGCTGTTGAGGCACTTATCCCTGATGTTGACTTCTGAGAAGTTTCAAACTGCACCTGTCCAAAGGAATCTAGGTCAAGAGTCTTCTCAAGATCTTTCATTACATTTTCTATGTTGATCTGTTCACTATTAGTTTCTACTAAGGTCCCTTCTCTCCATTCATCCAGGTTGGCAAACTGTTCAATCTCTGGGATTCTATGGTGTATGTATGGTGTCAGCCTATTCTTCATTCTTCTATCACAGATAAAGCTATGAGGGTCATATGGAACCCAACCAAAACTTCTTTGTAATTTAAGGTGATCTTGTAAAATTATATTTGCTTCCCTCCATGCTTCCCTATTGTTGCAGATGAAAGGGCCTAATTGATTCTTGATCCTGAGTTGTGCTTTCTTTTTGACTTTGTGAAAATGAACCAAGTCTGAATGTATCATTTGTCTGAAGTATTCCAATTCAAACAATCTCAATGGAACATATTTGGGTAGCTTGAAAAGCTCGCACTCATATATTCTGATTTCTGTATGATTTTGGTATAAATACGAGTCACCTATTCTGTACTACTTGGAAAGTTAAAGGACCTTTTTAATGTCACCATTGATCCTGGGAGGGGACATCCCTGTCAATAAGGTGGTTGCTGGATGAACGAATTGATCGATGAACTCATTGTAGGAGTAAGGGGAATCAAAGGTTTTATGGAAAATGGAAGTCCAAAAGATAACATACCTTGGATTTCCCTTGGTATCCAATTTCATGACAAGGAAAAGGAAATTTTCTAACTGATAATAAAGCATGAGATGATATATGAATATGGTATATTTGAAAACTCCTTCATTGTCCAGTCATATGAACTGTTCATGAATTTTATCAACAATAAAGAAGGCATAATCATACTTAACAACAGGGGGTTGTCTAGGAGTAAAGATTGACAACAACACTAGGGTTAACTCACCAACAAATTTGCTAGTGTTGAATCCCATAACTAAAGATATCATATCAACTATGAATCTTCCCATATCTGTGAAGAAAGTTTGCATATAAGGAAGTGGGCCCTTAGGCTAATGTTTCGTTAATATGAAAGTTTGACAAAGGTGATCAAGTTCTGATTGGGACAATTTAGTTGTTTTCTTAAGTAAATCCCCTATGGAAATGGTAGTGAGAGCTTGACTGGGGTGAAATTGATTGACTCAGTAGTTATTGGGAAGAGGACTATTTCGCTAGGAGACATAACTGCTCTGCGGTTAGGGTCATAATTGGCATGGCATTAATGAATTATATCAGGAAAAAAATGGACTGAGGGGAGAAAGTATCTGGGAATATTGGGTTCCCACAACCCTATGATATCAGAGCCATTCAGGTGGTTATCTCTATTTTGACAAAATACTTTAAGGTGAATTTTATCAGAGGAAAGGTCTCTTATTTGGAAGTCTTTATCTACCAAGGGCAGAAGGTCTAAATCTCGATGAGGGACATTAATAGGTGCAACATTCAAAGCCACAGGGGTTTCCATTTCTGGTTCTTATGGATTTAGAAGGAAACTATGGTTTTCTTTATGAAATGGGGAGCATAGGGGCTATGGGGGGACTTGATTGGTGAAAACAATGACTGAAATATTATGAATTTGGTCCTTTTCCATCAATTTAAAGTGGAAAACTTAGAACTTGCAAGGTTTTGTTAGGAATTGGATAAATACCTATTTTCGGAGGATGAATAGTGAAATATAGGTACGGGTTGTGGCTAAAAGGATCTAAACTGCATCGGATCCAAGTTTTTGAGCAGGTTGGCGGCTGAAAACTTCGGACTAATTGACCTCGATGTTCTTTTGCATGGACACACAGGTTTACAGTATAAAGCAATGAAAATGACTTGTTTGTTTTATTTACAAAGTCAAGGGTTGGCGGGGGGTTTTAGTTTTTGGAAGGATGATGTCAATGGCAAGTGATATGACATTTTTGTCGCGTATGGGAAGGAGGTAAGTGGTTTCATATCACATCGCTTTTGGGGACGGGCGGTAATGGACCTTGAGCCAGCGATTCCATAGATCTTTCGACGCATGGCGGATGCACTATGAAAAAACTACTTTGTGATCGTGCACTATCACGCAGTCGCAAAGGGTCACATGATATTCATAATGGCCATCAGATCTTGAGAACCTGATCGGATGGTTGACGAAAAATGCAATATGATGGAGTTTAACAAAGGTGGGCCTGATGTAATTAATGGTTAATTTAACCATATCAGGAGTGGCGAGATAGGTCTAGGAGGTTATTAACTGACCATAAGGGTTAATTAATCCCATATTGATTCAGCGGGGGATTAAGGGCTGCTAATTAGGTACTGGCTAACTAATTAATCTCGATTAAGGATGCATTATGATTATAATTAACCAGGAGTGGGATATATAAAAATTTGGGTTTTTTATATTAAATAATACTGGAAAGGGTAAATGTTTATAAGGGAATTATATAATATAAGTTAAAAGTTAATATGATAATGAAATGAAAAAGCCCTAAGTGTAAAAACAATTGATATGTGTATTTAACTTAGGCTTAAGTGAAAAGGGTTTTTATGAGAAATATTTGAAATTTTCCTAAGTAAAATAGGATTTTACTTAGGAAAATACTTATGAAGGTGAGTGAACAATTTATGAATGATTTTAAATACTTAGGCTTTATAAATTATTGGGCTGAGGGTCTGGTCCCTCCAAAAGTCAAATAAATGCTCTAAGCCCCTCTAATTTAGCAAATACCTTAGTATTTTGGGGGAAATTAGTGAATTTTTTAGGGAAAATGAGAAGGGGAGTTAATTATTTGACTTTGCTTTGCTTGAGATGTTTTTCAATGTACTATATGCCTTGGCCTTGTGATGAAAGTAAAAGATTAACATACTTAGAGTCATCATTCATCACATATAATATCGGTAACATCATCTACCTACCCTACCTACTTATCGTGCACTTAGACTGGAAAACCCTTATCAAATTTTCTTTTTTTTACATGGCAAAGTCTATCTAAGTCTACACTTAAATACATCCAAGGGTTCAGATTAAACTGTTGAGCTCCTTTTTCACTCTACTTATCTATCAAGATTACACTGTTTGGTCAGATATTTATTCTCTATTTCTACAACATGAAATTGAAATATGAATTAGCCAAGTTTAAACTGTTTGGCTATTCAAGAATTGTGGAATAAGTGACAAGCTACACACAATTGTTTATTACACAAAGCGAAAAAAGTAGTGGCATTTAGACTTGCACACTTTCCTGGTTTTTCTTTTGTTGGGGTTCATTTTCTTTCATTTTTTAACCATTTTTATTCTTTTTACCCTTTGATTTTTCTTTTAAGGTATACCCTCTTTACATTTTTATTTTATTTTATTTTATTTTTTTTTTTTGATTTTTTGAAAATATGGAAAACCTTTGCAACAAGAAAAGGTATGAACATATTTCGTAGCTCATCAAGTTAATCATGACATATGACACCTATTGGTATAGGGGCCTAACATCTCCAAAAGCGTCCATGATATTATTTTAGTTTCCAATGGTTTGGAGCCCTGTCACTCTCCCCTGCTAGCCTACTGCAGTCATCGTGCTGATTTTGCCTCTGCAGCAATGGGTGGCTAATCTGTGCAACATGAACCTGAGGATACAATAAGAGTTCAAAGCAATCGTGAGGTGTGGCAAGTGTTTGAGAATGTAGCTTGGGACGTTTTTTTCGATAGGTTGAGAGGATCGAATGAATAAATCACAATGGAGTTTGCATTAAACTTGGGAGGAGGAGGCTTTGGGTTCGTGGAATCGAAATCCCGGTGACAGAGGAAACCATCGCGGAAGTCAGTGGGCTTCCACAAGTCAAAGAATGTTGGTTTTCGAGGAGGACGACCCTTCCATCATTCCTTGAGGCCTTCCTAAAAGCCGGAGAAAGTATTGTGCAAAAGGGTGGGGGGTATGACAGAACTTCACTACCACATCCATGGGGAGGAGTCACAGAGTTCATCATAAAATATATGACTTGCGAAGGAAGATACTCCACCATCTTCAAACACCATGTCCGCATACTAGCTCACCTGTGATTTCCACATGTAGAAGCTTTTTCAATGAATGTTCCCTATTTCCTATTAAGGAGCCTTCACTTAATAGCACATTTAGCTCAGGGGTCATGATAGGTATTGGCAGTCATCACTCACCATGGGTTGGTTCAGCTGTTAGTAATGAATGCCATCGGAAGGATCCCGATTCCTTGGGAACTATTTTGAGATTCCACATAGGAGGAAATAGCAGCCGTTGTGGCTGCTAGGGCAGAGGAACCTGAAGGCATGGAGGAAGATGCAAAAGATGATGAGTATAACGACCAGGAGGAGCCGAAAGAGATGGAGATGGAAACTGAAGAATTTGAAGAAGAGATGGCTCCCCAAGAGTGAGCTGAAACTGTGGAGTCAATGGAAGATACAGAGATTGATACAAAGATGCCCACTAGTACTAAGGCTAAGGCTGTCCCATAAGAACCAGCCCTGCTCGTGGAACTAGCAGAGAAAATGGATAGCATGATGACTATGGAGGTAGACCTACAATAGGAAAGAGTGGGAAAATTGGTCAATATTGTAACCGAGGGTACCCCACAGAGATCTCCAATTGCCATGGAGCTAATGGAGGAGGATAATCTGATTGGAGAAGAGGTTGTGACCACTCCGACCAGAGAAGCCATGGAAGAAGAAGAACAAGGACAAGGAAGACCCGGAGCTGAGGAAACCAGGGGACCCGCAGAGGAAACACCAAGAGAACCAGGGTGTGAGGTCAACGCTGACCCATAAGAACCAATGTCGACTTCGAGGCCAAGTCCTGAGGATTGGTTCTATTTTTCCTTCTTTATCCCAAGAGGAGCGAGGGTAACTCATTCCCTGCGGTAGAAATAGGAAGAATATTTTTCCATTCCTATGGCTTCGAATTTAGCACAAAGGCCACAACCATGTGGGGAGGATGCTACTCAGGTGACAAGCACTTCAGAGCCTGAGAGGAGAGAAGAGATGAAGGTTCCCGAGGCTAGGGAACTGGAAGGGACTCCAATAGGCACATTAGCAGGAGAGCATCTCGCCAGGGCATCGTAAGTCACGAAGAGTGCGCATGAAGAATGGCCGTTGGCAAAGAGGAGGGACCAAGTGAAGTGGTCCCAACAATTGAGCCAATGGAAAAGTTAGGCGAGAAGGGAGTGAAGCACGAAATAATTGAAGAAAAGCAGGCAGTGGAGGAAGGACCGACAGTGAGCATAGGAGAAGCTGTCCTGGGGGATTTACCTCCAGCTGCTGAAACGGAGGAAATACAGGTCAAGAAGGAAAGGGTAGAGTTGTGCAAACAACAAAGACTCCCAATCAAACAAAGATATCAGCTGCAGTTTAAGGAAACAATGCGACTCAAAATGGAAGTTAGGAAATTGAGGAAACATGTGCACCAAATGTAGAAACAGATAAAGAAATACATACAGAAAGCTAAGAAGACCAAGGATGTAGGGGTCGAAGTAGGAACTCAGGTGGATCAGATAGTCACAACCTCAGCTGCCACCCAAACAGACCCGGTCGAGAAATTGTTTGAAGGCTGGGAGTATGCCTTAACAGCTAAAGTATAGACTTGGAAATCTATTGCGGCCCAGTATAAAAATGAAATCAGGATAATTTAGGAAAGAGCCTCCACAACTATCTTTGGATATGTGGAGCGCATAGATATCACGAGGTTAAGGCATGTGAAGCAGCAGCTCAAGATGGAGCATCTGGAGAAGCAAGTGGCAGAATTAAAGTCCGATAAGGAGCAGATGTTCAATCTAGTGTGAGAGGTGATGGCATTTCATCCCCCTGCTTCTTTTTATTCCCTATTTTTGCACGAGCGTTTTCTTTTATTCTGCATGGAAAGCATTAAAAATGAGATTAGTTATGAGATAGAAGATGGTGTACAATTCCTCCAGATAATGAGGAATCATGACGTGCCAACTCAACACTTGATGTGTGAGTTTTACCTGCATGGGTATTTACTGCGTTTGGACAGATATTTCAACCCGGTTTCGTTTGTAGGGGACATTCATTTAAGAGCCCTCACCTCTTACTCTCTCAATCAGATTCATTGGCAAAAGGCTTTCAACACTTTTGAATCCAATCAAGTTACCAAGCCATTTATAGTAAAAGGAGAGCATGAGAGGTCAATCACAATGTTCACTAAGCACAATACCTTTTTGGGAATCCAAGGGAACAAAGATAGGATGCTGAGGACATAATTATGGTTTCTTGATCTTTGTGTCAATTAGTTAACTGCTTTTCAAAAAGAAGCCTTTGATTGTTGTAAAAAAAGGTGGATGATGTCAGCGACAGCGGTCCGGAACAGGGAACCTTTTGGGGCACCAAATTTTGCACGAGTGCTCACCAGAGTACCTAGATATGTTGCATGTGTCCTAACATGTGGGGCCTGATGGATGGGGATCCATTTTTAGTTTCCTATTATTTGGTTGCCTGCAGAAATTTACACTCCAGCATATGATTTTCCAGCAGATTAGTGGAAGGAATTTCTCCTTTCACATGGGTTTAAAGTTCTAGGAACAGAGATAGCCTCAGAATATGATCTCGCCCAGTTTCATGAGACCTACAATCTGTAGTATCTAGACCTATGGAGGTGGCGGATTGCATGAGGACATGCAGAAGGCTAGTTGGGGGGAGATGTTGGGCACTGAATCTGTCTATCTTTCTATCCATTTTCATCATCCTTTTTTACCCTTTTTGTACTTATTTACCCACGTTGCTATGCTAAACTTATGAGGTAAATACCCCTAACTTGTCCAATTGGAATATTTTAATTAATGAAGTAAAGTCACGGAGTCTTATCTATTCGCAACCATAAATTGAATGTTTGACTGCAGCTTGGAGAGCAACAACCCTCGCTTCAGCATTTCACAACAGATCTGGTAACGACCAACCTTGAGGAGACTGCACAGCTAGAGTCACGATCTCCTGGAACTATTCTTGGGCCTTTTTGCTATCTCGATCATTTGGTGATTGGTTTCATTCCAATAGATGTATACTTCTGCATATGTGGTTACCATGTTTCAGGGAGATATGTTATTCTCCTGTGCTGTGTATAAAAGAGAGAATTTTCCTGTAAATGGGGATTCCCCCATTGCTATTGTAATCACCCGTTATAGATTAATAAAATATCATCTGTTTTGCTGTTCTAATATTTTTTGTGGCTAACGCAGCCCCGATCAGAGAGATGGGCTTGCTCTTCTAATTAGATGTTGCATCTTCGTGTGTACATTATTTGATAGTTTATGTTTGTTGTTACAATTCTTTGTTTCTTGTAATTGTTTCTGGAGTTCTGTAATTTATTTACTCTTACAATCATGTTTTGAATCTTAACCATGAGCCCTTGGTCGGAACAGATTGTGTTCTTTCCCCTGCATATACTTTGTGTGTTGCCTTGAAAGGATACACACCTGAATTGATAAATTAATGTCAGAATAGGGTGAATAAATCGTTCATACCTGGACACCAACAGGACCCATGTCTAATCATTGAGACATATATTATATTCCTAATTTAGGTTTCTAATTAGATTGGAATTAGATAGTGTGGTTTGATACTGGCCCACAATCTCTTCCTTAAAATTGCTTGCCACAACCTTTATTAAATAATATTCATGCTCTATTATCATGTAGAACCATAACATGGTTCCTCTTGGACTCCCAAAGGAATCCTAGCAAAAATGAATCAATTATGCACATAATAATGTAATACAGTATGCTCGAATATGATTGACATATAGATATGATTCCTCTATACTACTGTTAGAGGTTGACTAATATCCAATTTCCTATTCCATGTTTCCTTTCCCTTTATTACAACCTAGTTCTACTTATAAAACAATTAGAAATACAAATTCATTTAAGAAGATTTACAATATACACATTTAATTGCACTTCCTATATGCAAGCATGCATGTATCTATACCATTTATCTCATGCATAATTTGTATAAATATTATTTTTATGTAGGGATGCACCATTATATAAAAAATACCGATAATTAATTCTCATTAGTTTAACTTGAGAAACTGCATAAAATCAACATTCCTTTCCAATGTTCGAAACATATTCAATCCTACTCTTTAATACAATGGTAACTTATCTAACCAACAAATATTCTCTTGGAAATACTATAGAAAAAGGCATGTTCCTCCCAAAAAATAAGTTTCAGACATCATAGCTCCCCCCCCCCCCCCGAGCATAGAATCCTTTCTTTCTTATTGGTTTCTCCACAACCAAAGTTGTTCAAATTGTTTTCACTTAGTGATATTTATTAATTCCCTTCCCAAAATCTTTTCTATCAACGTCATGCTTTTAAGGTTTTCCCACCTTTTTACCTAGGTTTTCTTTCTTCTTTCAAGATAGGAAAAATATCTTATTTTTCCTTCATAAGCATGCCTCTCTCTAGTTGTGCTTACGACTATCTTTGTACATGACTTAGATTTTCTCCCCATATAAGATTATGTTTCCACCCTACATGACCTTTGGAATTATGTTATTTCCCTTGTGGAAATATTTCTCCTAAGAATTTTGGAAGAATTTAGGAAGTTCCACCATTTTAACTTAACCGGTTACTTGTACAATAACGAAGCCCACATTACTCACATGTTATTTCCCATACCATTTCCAAGGGAAATGAAACATTTATATATTAATGTAATTTCATTTTACATAAGTCAATTTGACTTAGTCTTTGCCCCACAACCAACATTTCCACTTCAATATTTATAAGAAATATAAAATATGAAAATATGAAAAAACCAATTGCACTAGGATTGTAACAATCTTCGGGTGGATTTGGCCATTAAGAATCATGTAGATGATGGATGAAGTGTAAAATTGCAAGAATTTTAATGAGGGTCTCGGTCTCCATGTTGGACTAGTGCTACAGTGACATGTGACAAGTGATGGCCCTCAGTACTACAAGAATAATGTTGCAACTCCCAAGGGTCTCAACTTTAATTGTCACCTTGGGGTTCGTACAAACTTAAGAGAGGTTAGCACTATGTGTGCAACATCAAATGTATTCTTCTTTTGTTGATATGATGCAACTGAAGGGAAAATAGGTTGAACAAAGACTTCTCTACTATATATGTTATAAAAAAATACTCAGAAGTTTGCAAAAAAGTAAAGAAAAACAAGTAAACCTACTCTAATTGCAGGAAAGGAAATAACAACAAATAAAGCTAGATTAATTATAGGAAGGAGAGAAAATACTTTCAATAAAGATGGAACAAAATTAAGTATATTCTATTATGCCTCATAAACCAACTTTCAATTGAAAGAGAACATTCAAATAGTAAACCATAATTGCAGAAAAGAAAGCAATTTTTCTACAACCACTAGGTTAAGGATTATGGGGGTATTTGAACTTCTAAATTCCATATTTAGGGTTTTGTGTGTTGTAATTTTCTAAGGAAGGTTGAATATGATTTGGGTGCAAATCTGGAGGTATTTTGATGCAATCTATGGAATGTTATGGGAAGCCCCTGTTTTTCTACAAGAGACATATTCATGAGAAGAAAAATGAATTCTAGATGTGTTTTGATGGATGGAGAGGTGAAGAAAAAGATAAATGATGGTCTGAGGGTCATACCCAAGTATTTATGCATTTGAACAAAAGTTAATTTAACAAAAGAGTAATTATGGAAGTTCCTACAACTTTGCAACAAAAAATGCAAAAATATGTCAAAAACAAGTTAAAAAAACAATTTAAGAAGGCTAGTGCTTGAGAAAGAGTACTAAATTTCATATGGATAAATTCAGTAATAAAATATGCATAGTAAACTTATAATCAAAATATTTTATTAACCTACAAAAAACAATATTTGAAAGTGATATCATAGAAATGACTAGCTAAACTAATGCACGGAAAATAACTAGTACAAAGAGGGGTCTTGAGCACTTGGGTTGGATCCTAACCAAGAAGACTCAAGTCCCTAAGGAAAAATTAGTTTGGAAAACAAAGAGTGTTTCTCATTAATCAAAAAATGTTCTCATACACGAAATATTATAGAAATGAAATGTCAAGAAAAAATCCTTCACTAGTATAACTTTGATTCTAACTATAAAATATTATCTTTCTAATGTGCTACTCAAGCCCCTTATTTATACAAAAGGAGCTAAGGGGAAATCTCCTTAAAGAGAGGGTTTCTTCCCTCCAAAACCCTTATAAAGTAGGATTCGGTCCCCTGATGACTTCTGCATAATAATCACATTAGGCACCCAAGATATGTTAATAATCACTAACCTTCCTAAGAAATTATTAAAGCTAAGAAATACATTATTAAGTGTAGAAGGAGAGGTTTAATGTGCCTAGGAAAGGTTAAATGGGCCTTAAGTTGTACCTAATTTGGAGGTCCACTGACTAGTATCTATTAGACATTTTAGTTGGATTTTGCATTGACCTCTTAGCACTTGTAATGGTGAAATGGAACCCATGGCATTGATGTTGTGTAGGTAGGCTGACAATGACACATGGTGGGTTAATATTGGCCTAAATCTAATCACGTGAAAATGAATGATGACATGGCAGGTTGTGATGACATGACACACAGTGATGATGCAATAGCTCAAGAATGGACCAAGGATGATGACATGGACTTAAGTACATGCAAGTACAATGACACATAGTGTCTCATGATAGGTTCAAAGATGATGTGGCTCTCTCCTTACGTGGCTGCTGAGGTGGTAGATATGGATAGGATAGTTGGATTACAGTGACATATAGCATGACACATCAACAAAGTGACATGGTAGTACAGATGACTGCCATGTGGTCGGTATAATTGGAATTTTTGAGTGAGCAATCGACTTGATTTCAAGTGACATGTGGCACCTCTCATGAGTCACCATGTGGCATGATGATGTCATGCTAATATCAACACATGCGTGAGCATGACCCCTAGGGTTCAAGTCACATGGCACAATGGGTTAGGCTGAAAAGACCGTGGAATATGAGAAAAAGGACAAAATCATATGAAGGGTAGTCATATGGGTAAACTGTCTAGGATTGTTGGCCTAAATGTCTACCCGAAGTCAGCACCCATGAGCCCCAAGACCACATGCATGAATATATATACATGTCCATGAACTCCCTTCGAAATACATACATTGGAAACAACAAAATGAGTTTTGAGATCTATGTTGGCATAATTATTTCAACATTATTAATTTGTATATGGTCAAGGTCTCAATCCTTGTGGAGGGAAGTGTTTTCTATTTATTTTTTAAATATAAAAAGGAACATGGGTTTGCATTGGGTTTGGAGTGTGCCAAAGTGGTTGAGGGTGTCTCTATTTATGATGTGGAGTAAGCATAGAAGTATTTAAATGAAAAACATGGAACATAAGAGTTGGATTCAAATTGTTTTTCACATCTAGTGGTTGTGGTTTCAAGTCATGTAAAGATTGTTGGTTTTGCAGATTGACAATGAGACAAATGGAAAAACCAATGTATGAACATTTTATTTTAAGCAACAACATGTAGTGCAGTTGGTATCAATATTGCGTTACACAATAGAAGGCACATGTTTGAATCCGATTGGTAACGAGGTAATAATTTATTATTATTATTATTATTATTATTATTATTATTATTATTTTATTTTCCCCACAAAAGTATGTTTTATCGAACATTTAGGCAGACCAAAGAGAAGCATTATGTAGAACGATTGTCAGAAAATATAATTTTGTAGAACACACCCACAAAGGGACATTTTGTCGAACATTTAATCTATTATATGGTTTATATGGTTTTTGGGGTGACTTTGAAGCCAAATTGAATTTGGAAAAAGGGGAAATGACCAAAATTAAATTTGATCTCTCCAAGGGTTATGAAGAGTCATGGAGATGCATTTTTTTATGTTGTAGAGATATATATTTCATTTTTGTAGAAATATATTTTTCATTTTAGGGATAATGAATGGGTTTAAGAGATTATGAGTAAGTGTTGTATGTATGATCAAAACGGGATCTGGGAAAGGAATTATGGTACTAGATTGATGAAAAAGTTGTTATGTTGAGCGGGTTATGAAAATGAACATGGTATGACATCATTGGTAGCAACTTGATGAGAATTTTATGATAGCTTAATGAATAGGATTTTGACAAGGTTCTCACAGAAGTGGGTGAAAGGTTCTCCGCTACAGTTCATTGTCGACAACGAAAGCCAAAAGAACCTCATTTCAGCATAGGCCATGAAGTAGTTGGGCATACCAATGATAGCACATCTACAAGCGTACACCATCAGGTGGCTTCACCAAAGACGGATCTCTACATCAGCCAGCATTGTCACCTTCCCTATAGCATCAAGCCCTTCACAGATGAGGTACTGTGTGATGTTGCTCCTCTTGAAGTTTGTGATGTATTATTAGGACAATCATACTTGTGGAAGTGACATACTGTATATGAGTCTAGAACTTGCTCTGTGATTATTACTTTGGGAAATAAGTTGTACAAAATATCGAAGGAAGCCCCTCCTACCACCATCTCTTCAATCACTGCAAAGAAATACAGTAAGATCATTTCCCAGACCAGGAAATTTGTTTTCCTTGTTATTCACCCTCAAGTCAAGAAGAAGGTTGTGGCCACGACTTCCAGACAGGGCTCCTCTGCATAGCAACAATAGATGGACAAGGTCGTGGAGGAGTATTGAGACATTTTCACCTCACCTACAGGGGAACCTATGCATTGTCAGGCCAAGAACTCCATCGATCTAACCCCGGGCGTGCCGCTACCTAATGGAACAATCTATCAATGCTCTATTTTGGAGAACAATGAGATCAAGAGGCATATTTGGGAGCTATTGCAGAAAGAGCACATCAGGCCAAGCTCATCACCCTGTGGGAGCCAGATTGTATTGGTACAAAAGAAGGACAGGACTTGGAGACTATGTATTAACTATCGGGCGCTGAACAAAATCACTGTTTGGAATAGGTACCCAATCCCACGTATTGATGACCTTCTAGACCAACTCAAGGGGGGAAAATATTTCAACAAGATTGAATTGAAGTTAAGTTAGCACCAAGTTCCTATCAAACCCTCCGATGTATGGAAGACTGCCTTCAAATCCAACGAGAGCCTTTTAGAATGGTTGGTCATGCCTTTTTGGTTGGCAAATGCCCCTGCAACCTTCATGATATTGATGGACAACATCTTGCGACCCTTCACCAATGCATTCGTGATGGTGTATTTAGATGACATATTGATCTTCAGCTAGAGTTGGGAAGAGCACCTCCACCATATTCAACAGGCCCTTCAAAACCTCCAACAACACAAGTTGTTTGCCAATTTTGAGAAATGCACTTTTGGCATGACCCAGGTTCAATATCTGGGGTACATCATTGATGAGTAGGGTATTCATGTGGACCAAACCAAGATACAAGTCATTTGGGATTGTCCAGCCCCAACCACTCTAACAGAGCTCCATAGCTTTCTAGGACTTGCCAATTTCTATTGTAGGTTGGTGTTGGGGTTCTCTCATATCACCTAGCCTTTATGTCAAGTCACTAAGGGCAGAGTGAAAACAAATGTTTTTTGGTCTAAAACACAGTAGAAGGTGTTTTCCAGGTTGAAACATTGTCTCTGCTTTGCACTAGTGCTCACATTACCAGACCTGCATAAACCATTTGAGATTGAGACAAACATCTCTGACTATGTTATTGGTTTAGTTCTTACTCACGAGGGACATCTAGTGGCTTACCATAGTGAGACACTTTCAGAAACAGTCTGAAAGTATCCCACTTATGACAAAGAAATGTATTCCATTATGCAGGCTTGTCATCAATGGAAGCATTACATTATCGGGAAGGAAACGGTCATCCACACAGACCACTGACCCCTGCAATTCATATAGACACAAGGAAAGTTGCAGAACGATTTCCATCAGAGATGGTCCACATACCTACAACAATTCCATTTGAACATTAACTAAAAACAAGGGAAACACCAATAATGTTGTAGACTACCTTAGCCGACCATTAGTCATGGTGTTTATCAATGTGCTCAATTCCTGTGGGAAGGAGACTTCAAGGTGGCCACATCTTTACGAGAGTGGTCTAGAATTCGAAAACACATACTAGAAACTCCTGGAAGGTAAGCAAGTTCCAAATTTTCACCTCCAGGATGCACTGTTATGTCACCTGGGACACATATGTGTTCCTTCAAGTGAGCATTCCAAGATGATTTTGGAGGCACACTATAGTCAAGTCGGTGGACATTTTGGAGTAGAGAAAATAGTGGCAGTACTATAGAAGTATTTTTATTAGCTGAACCTTTGTCAGGATGTTGGGAGGTACATTAAATCCTACATTTCCTATCCCATTACCAAACCAACCATCAGAAGCAAGCCCTATATACTCCTCTTTCTACTCCTAGTCGACCTTGGGAATCCATCTCCATGATTACATGTCGGGCCTTCCTTCTACTAAGCATGACAATGGCTGTGTTTTTGTGATCATTGACAGATTCTTAAGATGGCCATTATGGTGACCTACAAGAAGAGTTTCACAATAGAGGCCACCGTTAAGCTCTTCTTTGAGTGAGTGTGGGTACACTTTGGGATCCCATAGTCCATTGTCTCTAATCAGGAAAACAAATTCATAAGTGCATTTTGGTCAAGTCTCTGGTCAATTGCTAGATACAAAACTCACTAAGTCCTTGACTTTCCATCCCTAAACTGATGGCCAAACAAAAGTCGTCAACATGATGATCATAGACATTCTGTGCATGTACAATTCAAAGAATCCAGACACATGGGATGAAATCCTCCCCTATGTCCAACACAACTACAACAAATCTCTCCACAACTCAATGGGCCATAGCCCCTTTCAAATAGGGCTTGGATTTCAGTCATTATGTCCCATTGATGTGGCCATACCATTTGCAGCTACTCAGGCAGATTCGGCTCATGTCTAGTCCGAAGCCGAAAGGGCTAACATCTTCATTGAGTGCATTCAACACATCCACTAGCAGGTCCATGATATATTGGACAGAGCCAATGTTAAGTACAAGCAGTGCCATGATCAACATTGGGTGTTGCACAAGTTCTAGGTTGGTGACAAAGTTTGGCTACATTTTTAGAAGGAGTGTCTCCTGGATCCCATCGCAATATTTTCCCACTCCGATATGGGCCATACACCATCACCAAGGCTATAGGGGAAAATGCCTTCGATCTCATCATTTCATTGTTCCTTGGTCTACACCCAGTGTCCAATGTAGACTGCCTTCAGCCATACTTTCCATCATTGTTGGACACATACAACATTGTAGAATAACTCACACCAATAGAGCTAAACCCAGACTGCATGGAACATGCCACAACTGATGAGATCATGGACACACATATCAGGAACACTTTCTAGTAGAAGATCCAACTATATTGGGTTGTCAAAGCTGTCCAAATCCTTCATCAAGGCAAGTGGCTCACCAAGGATTGAGTTCAACAGAAGTTTCCCCATCTCATGGGGGCACTCAATGCAATGGGGACCATTACTTCCTAATGGGGGAGGATTGATCCAATTAGATATTGGTGGCCACCCTCCTATTCCACTTGGACCCCCAACACCGTCTCTTTCATTTTTTTAGTTTCCTTAATTGTAGCACAATTTACTATTTTTGGCAGTTTTTCAGGTCCTGAATTTCTAAAGCCATTTTAAGGCCCTAAACGACATTTTTAGGGAAAATAGAGAGACTAGAAAAGTTCCAAATGGGTTTGCACAATTTTTTTCAACCTACTCTTCAAGCTCTTTGAAACAAGGTATTATGATATCCAAACATAGATCATATTCCAAAGTTACGACCTCAGGAAATTGATGTACCAATTTACCCAAACAGGGCCCACAGTTTTAGATCTTCATCTCCTAGGGTTAGGATTCTCGATGTTTAGGGTTTTCCGTTCTTTCTCAATAATAAATAGGCCTTGGAGCCTCATTGTAACACAATTTAGAGGCATGTAGCCACCACATCTCTTCTCAAAGATAAATTACCATCGCCCAAGCTAGTTTATTTCTATTATCTTTGTAAGCATATTTCAGTGTTATGATATTAATGAAATGAAGTGTTATTTCTGTTGAATTTATGTATTTATGGTTATTTCTGTAATTTGTTGTGTTCTTGTTTAAGTTCGGATCAGAAGGGTTGTGATTATATAAGCAATACATTAGATCCCAAAGAAGACATCTTATTCATGATCATGGATGTTGAAAATAATTGGAAAGAGGAATCATGTATTGCATATTGTTTCAGTAATGGAAATGAAGGTCACTATATAAGTTCTATGTATCCATGTCCTATTACAGATAATGAAGATTATGTTCCTCATCTAATTGAGGTTAACCACTCAGAGGAAGTAGAAGAAGAGATTGAAACGGAATTCTATTATGAAGGAGAACTTGAAAGTTCCTTAAAGGAATTAAATGCTTCAAGAAGAATGGTTACTCAATTAGAAGAGTAGTTCCAAAATTATAAAGATGAAGATGAACTCATAGAGAAGCTTTCAGAAGAAGACAAAAACTAGAAGGAGCTTTAAATGAAGAAATATATAAATTAGGACCATGATGTTGCTATTTTGAAAGCCAAAATAGAAGAAGAAAGAATGATGTAAGAAGTGAGGCAGAACCAACTAAAAGAAAGAGAAAGTCATTGTGGATTACCAGAAGCCGAAACTATTTATTTGAAAAATGCACTAGAAGAAAGAAAATAATAAAAATGATGATGGACAAAGGGATGCAACAAAACTAAAACCTATTGGTTCTGTATATGAACGTGTCATCCCCCTATATGTGATATAATATGAAAATATTATCACTTTGAGGGCTCAATGAATTAAACGTGCATGAAGGGGTTAGCCACAATATATGAAATATGTTCAAGATGAGCTCACTTCTACTCTACAAGAGCTAAGGAGTCTCACAACCCTTAACAAAGAACATAAGGAGATACTGGAAAGCAAGGACCATGATGCAACTATTCTAAAGACACAATTAGAAGAATTTAAAAAAAATATGGAATATTTGGTGAATAAACTGTGAGAATATGGAAAATTGAGGAAAAAGTTATTTCAATAATGAAGCAATTTGAAGTAATGAAGATCTAGATGATGAAGAAAGAGGAAAAATGTGAGAATCTTGAAGAAGAAGTTGGTTCATTGAGTGTTGAAGTTGACAATCTCAACAAGAGATTGAACAACTCATAAGTATTGGATAACCTTCGCAGTTGTCAAAGATCACCATGCGAGAAAACATGTCTTGGTTATACAACTAAGTCTCCATATAAAGAGGAATAAAGCTCCAAGTCTCTAAAGGTTAAATTTGAAGAGAAGTCTAAAAGCAAGGTTAGTATTCTTCAAGAGCCAAATCATAGTGAAATCTAGAAGAAGGTTGGAAGTTTTTCTACTTTAAGGAGATATGTTAATGTTCTAAAATAGATCCATTAGAAAGAAGACAACAATCTAATCAAGGAAAAGGATCAACAAAGGATTGAACTTCCCCCAAGGAAAAATATCTTTAGAAGATCAACTTCATCAAGGTAACCCTACTCATTCAGGTATCAAAGTATATTTTTTGGTTATTTATTTTCATGTGACAAAATTCGAGCATAAGGTTGGGGATTGCAAAGCCTATGATAGGAATACTTATTATCGAACCTTTAGAAGAAGTTTGCAAGAAGAAAAAATCTAAATGGCTTCAATAGCAGAAAGTATTCATAAGTTGCTTCTTCATTCAAATACAATAATAATGCTTTAAATGCCACAATATTAGACACATTGCACAAGAATGAAACATAAAGTTATTATTTGAGAAAACCAGGGAAGAAAAGGTTTCTACTAGGAAAGGAGGAAGTTGCACTAGGGTTTGGAGAAGAAAACATGTTGAGCTAGAAAATGAACATCATGAACTTGCCTTGAGTGCTCAAGACATTGGTTTGATTTTCTGATCGCTAATGTGCTCTAAGGTAGAAACCATGATTTCTTTACTTCTAATATTTTAGGTTCATCCTAATGAAGATCATGATGAAATAAGTTATATATTCAAAGATTATTTTTCCAAAGGTAAAATGTTCAGTCTGTTTTTCTGAAGCATTATGAAGGTTGCAACTATTACTTAATCGTCCCAAGTTTGATCATAATAAGAATAGGTTTTGAATAAGATCAACATTGATAAGTGTGATGAGGACAATGTTATCAAAGACAAGGGCACTTTATATTTGGATTATATGAAACATGAATTCAAAGAAAGGAAGAGAATGAACTCAAAGGGATAGAAAATGAAACTTGAAGAAGCAAGATTATGTAGGAAGGATGATCATTCATAAGGAAGTAGTCATTGATAGAAGAAATCAAGGAGACTAGGAAAATCATGCTGCAAATATGCAAAGGGATTATGACCATGTGACAAGTATCATTGATATATAAGAGTAGTAAAGCATATGAGAAGACATGGAAACTTATATTTTTCAAGGATTCATGTAGGTCTTATCGAGGTAATGTCCTAGATATAAAACACTTGATGTTTCCCAACCTATCAGAAAGAGAGTATACTAAAAACAATATGAAAGCATGCATGTACAAGTAGAAATATTATGCATAAGGGGAGACTTGTAGCTGATCAAATATATGTGTAGCATGAGGGGAATGTGTCCATACGAAAAAAAGAGAAATAGATCAAAGGATTTTTCAAAGTGATATAAGATGAAAAAATGATTTCAAAAGAATATGACTAGCAAGAAGAGGTAAAAGAAGAGATGTTATTATGAGGGGTAGATTCACATGATAGGGAGCATATTCTCAGGGGGAGATTTCATTCACAAAAGATCAGGTCCACATGAAGATTCATGAATATGTAGCATGGATAAGTATTAACCTTATAAGAAACATGTCCCTTTTCCATTGATATCAAAGGGGAGAGAAAGTAAACATTGAAGCAGTAGGAATATTTCGGAGAGAAAGCAAACATTGAAAGCGAGAAAGGAGGGTCAATTAGGAAGAATACTCACAACCAACATCATGACATGGGGAGTTCCCAATGGAATGACAGGGGGGGGTTCCAACAACATGTCAGGGGGATTTCAATTTATTATTATCAATGACTATCAATGTCTAGTGGTGTTTTCATAAATGAAGAAGGGGAAGATTATTGGACTTAATGTTTTCACTAGTGAAAACCAACATCATTGATGTTAAGGGAAAAGTTTGAGGAAGCAAAAATGAGTCAAAGGAAGCAATATGACAACTTGGCGATATTACCTTATGATGTCTAAGTACCTTGAAGTTTAGTAAATTTTTGGTGAATATATAATTCTCAAATGAATCTATGGATAGTATAGTTGGATAGTCCTCTTCGAGAACTTTCCTATGGTATATCACACTTGGAAAAACTCCTTTCAGATGATAACTTGTGACAGTTTGAAGTTCATTATTGTAATGAGGGAGAAAACACCAAATTTATTATGAAAAACAAAAAATTTGTTAAATATAACACATCTTCATATATAATCTTTGAATTTGTGGGAAATCTATGGAAGAGAATAGATGAATTTGTACACTATATAACTGAGTTAAAGTTCAAGCACCTTCTAGTGGATTTGGCCATTTATAATCATGTGGATGATGGATGAAGTGCCAAGATGTGAGAAGTTTAATGAGGCTCTCGACCTTCACATTGGACTAGTGTTGTAGTGACATGTGGTAGATATATATCACACCTCTTGTTTGGATGCCACGTGGACCCCTTAGCACAAGTATGGTGATGTGGCACTCATGACATTGATGTTGTGTTGTTAGGTTGATAGTGACACATGGTGGATCAAGATTCCCTTGAAAATGATGATGCGGCAAGGAATGATGACATGGCAAGCTATAATGACATCGAATGAAGTGAGGATGTGGCAGCTTAAGAATGGACCAAGGATGATGACATAGACTTAATGACATGGAAGTATAGTGACACAAGGTAGCTCATGATAGGTTCAAAGATGATGACATGGACCATTCATAACATGGTTGTTGAGTGGAATATTTGGATTGAACAATTGGATTACAGTGATGTGTGGCATGGCATATCAACATGATGGTGTCAATAAGGTGATATAGAATTACATATGACTATGACATAGTAGGTATAATTGGAACTTTTTAGTGACCAATTGACCCAATTTCAAGTGACACGTGGCACATCTCACAAGTCACCATGTGGCATGATGACATCACATTGACATCAACACGTGGGTGACCATGACCCCTCAATATCAGGTCACATGATGCAAGGGGTTAGGCCCAAAGGACCTTAGCATATGAGAAAAGAGATAAAGTCATATGAAGGTTGTCATATGGGTAAAATCCTTGGGACCATCGTCTTGAATGTTGGCGCCCATGAGCCTTGGGACCACTAGAATGAATATATATGCATGTCTATGAAATCTGTTTGAAAGAATTCACACTAGCAATAACAAAATGAGTTTTGAGTTCTTTGTTGGTGGAGTCATTCCAGCATTAGCCATTTGTATATGTTCAAGGTTTCAAGCACTTCAGAGGGTAGGTTTTTTAGTTTCTTTTTTAAATATGAAAAGTCACACAAATTTTCACTAGGTTTGGAGCACACCATAGTGGTTAAGGGTGTCTCTATTTATGATATGTCGTAAGAAGAGAGGCATTTAAATGCAAAAACAAAACAAAAAAGTCGGGGTCAGGCTATTTTGCACACATGATGGCCATGGTTTCAAGTCACACAAATATTATTGGTTTTGTGAATTGACAATGGGGCAAATGACAAAACCAATGTGTGAACATTGTATTGGAAGCAAAATGTGTTGTACAACTGGTATCAATCTTATGTTACATAGCAGAAGTCATATGTATGAATCTGGTTGGTCAGGATGTCAGATTTTTTTATATTATTATTTTATTTTTCCTCGCAAAAGTATGTTTTGTTGAACACTTAAGCAGACTAGAGAGGAGAATTTTGTAGAATGATTGCTGGAAAAAATCATTTTGTTGAACATGCCCTGAAAATGAAATTTTGATGAACATTTAATATATTGTATGGTTTATATGGTTTTTGGGGTGATTTTGAAGCCAAATTGAATTCCGAAAAAGGGGAAATGACCAGAATTATGTTCTGATCTCTCCAAGGGTTATGAAGAGCCATGAAGATGCATTTTTATGTTGTAGAGATATATTTTCATTTTAGGGCTTATGAATAAGTTTCATAGATTATGAGTAGCTAGTGTATGTATGACCAAAACAAGAACCAGGAAAGGCATTGTGGTACTAGCTTAATGAACACGTTACTATGTTAAGTAGGTTATGACAAATTGATGAACAAGGTATGACATATTTGGTAGCAATTTGACGAGAATTTTATGCCAATTTAATGAATAGGATTGTGACAACAATGACATGATTATTTTTTGAAGACATATTGTTGGTGATGCTCATGGATCTAGCTTGAAATATTGTGAAAAGTGGTCCAAAACATGTTGAAGAAGGAGGTGGGTGACTCTGTTGAGGTTGGAGCCTCAATCATGTTGTTTCCTACATCATCATAGGTTGGTGCCCCCGTTAGGTTGTTTCTTACATCTTTAGAGACTGGTGGCTCAATCAGGTTCTTTCCTATAGTAAGTTGGTGCTTGCATCATTTCGAGGTTGGTACCTCAATCAGGTTGTTTCCTAAAGCAAGTCGGTGCATGCATTTTCAAGGGATGGGGATCTCCTTCTAATTGGTGCTAGTAAACATTGTAAATTGAATATTGAAAATTGAAGATAAGAAGATATGCAGTTTTCATCCTGTAAGGGTTTCCTCATAAAATATGGTGTTCTCATGTGTTGATGCGACTACTATTACTTGATGATTTTTTTATTCATTGTTATGATGAATGGTACTTACTGATGCACTTTTATACATTCAGTTATTGATGAAATGAGTTTTAAATGTTAAATTGGCCATTACACCGATTCTCCCCCCTCCGAGTGTAATCTTTAGTCTAGCATTTGGTAGATGGTCGCAAGTGACTTTAACTTGAATTTGAAACAATGCGGGGAAGACCCTTATTTTTCATGTTAGATATATTATACATTACGTATCTAATCATAATGGCCATATTCAAAATTGTTAAAAGTTTAAAACAGAGATTGGACATGATATTTTACTTTTAATTTTAAAATGATAAATTGTAAAATAATTCTATATTTTCCCAAACTTTTAGTGTTCAATAAAGATGTAGCAAACCCAAACTTTACATCGTTATATTGTAATTACAATATAACTTTCATAAAAAAGGAAGTTTCATTTTTCTTAAAACTATATTTTAATTTATAATTGTTTTCAAACTCAAAAATTGGTTTTCATTACTTTAATACTTCTAGTTAAAAATTTATAATGAAACCAACTCTAAGTACTTTATAAATAAACTTGATCTAAATAATATTATAAAAAATATAATATATACATTTTATATATATACCACTTCTTGAATTGATTTTGATTTGTATAACCTTTTTATTAATATTTCAAATAACAGTACTAAACATACGAAATTGAAAATATTAATGGTTTATGGTAATGAAAAAAATAATAATATTTAATGTAATTTTAAATTGATTAAATAACATTTAATTAATATATTTATATTAATATATATAACTATTATAACATACAGTATGAGTGGGCCTAATGGTTTAATGCATGTGTTTTTCCTCTAAGAGGTACAGGTTCAAACCAAAAGGGGTAGAGTATGTATGCTTCTAGACTTAGGAGTCAAACAAGTGAGTCCTCATACACCAATGGTGTCCTTGGCTTGGACCTAATATATTATATATATATATATATATAATTTATATATATATAATATATTAATTATAATTATAATTATAAATTTTTTCTAAATAAATAATATATAATATAATATAAATATTATATATAATATATAATTGAAAAATTATTAATTAAAATTTAATTTATAATTATATTAGAAATATTCATTAAATAAATATTAACTAAAATTGAAAAAAACTTAATATTATCAAATATATTTATATAATAAATATTCATTCAAGGAGACAAATAACATAAATAAATAATAATAAAACTTTCAATATATTATGTTGGCATAATAATATTAAATACACAAAGAAACCTCACCTTATTATATAGACCATATATGTATATGGAGACACATATGATCAAACTCCATACATATCCTCTCTTCTAATAATTTTAATTTCTAAATGTCATCAATATATTTTAGATAATATTCCATTCATAAATTGTAATTCATTTGTCAAATTGAGGCCATGTTAAAAAACTATATACAACCAATAAAACTATCTATCCACGACGAGTTTAAAAGGATAATGTCAAAAATAATAATAAGAAAATGAGAGCATTGTCCCTTGTATTTATGGTGTGAAATAAGTATGGAATCATATTGATTAGCTAATTTATAGGTATTAGTATTGTTTAGTTGATCCATTTTATCCTCGTTTTCCCCTAATTAGTATTGGTTAGTTGATCCATTTTACCCTCCTTTTATCCTAATTGATAGGTTTCGGTTTATAATATCATTTATATTATTTATTATATCAATAGTTATGATTTAGCTTTTAATTATTGGTTATTAAAAATATCGATTAAGATTTTATGTTTTTTTTAATAATTAACTTGATTAAGATTTTATGTTTTTTTTTTAATAATTAACTTGAGTACATATTTGGTTGTGCTGGTAGAGTTTCAACATTTACCGAGATAATTAAATTTTATTTAAACCAACTGAATTAACTTTTCATCATAATGTTTGACCCTTAAATATAATGAGTATTAAATCCCACTCAAACCAAATAATTTATACTCTATAAATAATTAACATACATATTATATCTATAGTTATATTTTAAGAAATTTTAAATATTCTTAAATGATATGTATATTTTCTTCTTGTACATAATTATTTATAACATTTAATTAATATACTTCATTATATTGATTAGTAATATTTATACAGCTTGAGTGAGCCTAATGGTTAAGAGCTTATTGATTAGTAATATTTATACAATTTGAGTGAGCCTAATGGTTAAGAGCTTGTATTTCCTCCTAAATCATAGGTTTAAAAATAGAGGGATAGAATATGTATGCCTACATAGACTTAACAATCAAATCGCTGTACAAACAATATGATTTCAATTAGATCCATATATTAATTATTTGTTTCCAATATTTAAATATTTACATGCAAAAAATGGTTAATTTGAGCTCTAATGATACATGCAGCCTAGAGGTAAATAATTTGTCTTGACATTTACGAAGCAAATAAATGTTAATTTTGTATAAACAAATATTCGAATATTGTTTTAATAAGAAAAAGTGGCCTCTCAAAGAAATTATCCAATTTTGAGTTTTTCTAAGATCTGTATCAGGGCTTCGCTCTTGCCCCACTCCAAGTTTTTGAACTGTTACGGGATAACCAACTCTAAAGAAATTGCTTTAAGAGAAATACAATGATCATATCAAGTTTTTTAGTTATTTATTTTTTATGGAATTTTTTAATGCAATTTTTTGGATTTTCCAAAATTCTGTGGATAAATTTGAGGTGAAATCATGATTTGTGTTATTTAAATTGGTTTTTTGACTGTATATATGGATTTAGCGTCCTGAAAAGCTCCTAGAGCACTTTGATTGTGCACGGGTTAACCATCAAGCTTGTGATTTCAATAAATTCATGCCAAAATTTTGATAAATTAAATCAGAAAACCCCACAAGAAAAACTTCCAAAAAATCACATTAAAAACAACTCAATTCTTTGTTTTCTATTACTAAATTATTAGAATAATCATTTAACCAAGTGTGAATTCTTTCCTTTCTACCGCTCAATTATCAAAATAATTAATAATTATTTGTTTAAAATAAATTGACTAAGAATAAGGAGGGGAGTCCGATGGATAATCTTGTGCTTCTAAGATATAATTAAAATAATAATTCTATCATATGGTTGTTATACTATCATGGAAGTGCCATTATATATATTTCTCAAATTAAGGTTAGCTTTTTATGGAGATATATTATGCTTGTTGTGATGGGTGATATTAGATATACTATGCTGGTTGTGATTGGTGAGAATAGGATTACTATGGTATAAGACAAAATATAAGCTTATCATTATGAAGTTAGTTATTTTCTAATGTTTTTGTCTAAAATATTTTAGTTTACAATTATGTGAGTAATATGTATTATATGATTAAAAAAGACATGTTTAGATTATCTTTCACTCAATATGCATTATATTAAAATAAAATTCAATTCGCAATAAACAAATAATACGAGTTAGCATATAATTAATAAAAAATTTGGCTAACCACCATAGTGATATCAAAATAGTTACCACAAAGATAATTACAACACTTCATTAGCTCACTAATTGACTTGTGCGGACTCCTCCTAATTACAACACTTCATTGACCCACTAATTGACTTGTGTAGACTCCTCATTCAAGAGGATGTTTGAAAATGCATTATAAGAAAATAAAATAAAGTGACAAATATAAACAACATTTGGACCAGAGCTCTTACATGTGTGGGCACCTTCATTCCTTATTTTCTATTTTCCATGTAATTTTTACAACTTGTCTTAGCCAAATGTCTTAGTGGCATCCTTAAGTGGGGATTAGAGCCTAGATTTGTACATGGAAGTCATCTTCAATTGCCACAAAATCAAATGATCAACTATTTGCATATTGATTTTGTTTTAATCTGAATTTCTTGAGGTGCTTAGGTTGTGCTTCATCTAGGGAGATTTCATAGGACTGCATTTTGGCCATGAAAATTTAGGAGTATAAGCATGTGCTCTTCCATTAATTATCCATGATCGCTAGGCATTGGGATGTGAAGAAAACTAGCAATATAAACAATGTAATCATTAAAGTCTTTATCTAAAAGCAAGGAAAAAATACGAATGGGTGAAGTGAGCACAACAAGTAGCTTAGGAACACTAGAAATCACTAAATTTCTGTCTACATTCCAGAGTTTGGATCTTCACCATATGATTTCTATTTCAGTCGATCATCCATGGTAGTGAGAGAGGGGAAGATGTAGGTTTTTCCTTGAGAGGTCTTGGATTTTGGCACATTGGCCTTGCTCAACATCTAGGGTTTGGCTATGTCCCAAATATTTCTATGATACTTTACCATTTGGGATTGAGTAGCTTTATTTGTTGGAGACTTTGGAATTGATTAAATCAGGTTGATATCAGTTGGTTGGTGGTCTCGGTATCAAGATTCAAGTGATATTTATCACATTTATATAATAAAATGCTCCATATATAACTCCATGAATGAAACATTCCATGCCCATGCATCTAGTTTTCTTTATAAAATTCCCAAGGTGTCACTGGTTTTGTTTCTAAAATGCTCGAACATATATTTATCGAGCAATGTTATTTCCTTCTTCGGCCTACATTTTCATGTGAATTAAGGAGCCTTTGACTGACATGCAACATCTGTACACATATTTTGATAGTTGTTGTAGGAATAACTAAGCTCATATCATTTATAGTGTTGTGAAGTTGCAACATCATTATCCCAACTGGGAAGAGCCTAGCTCTCCAAATAACAACAGAGATATGAACAATGAACATTTTGAAATGCTTAAAGCTCATGATGGAGTTAAAATGCATATTCCTTCCTGCAATTTTAAATTACAATTTTCTTTTTCTGGAATGTATGTACCTCTGGTTGAGGCCACCATTTTCCTTCTAGTTTCATTGTGAAAGCATCAAAGCAAAATCCCAAACCTTTTTTTCAGTTATGAATTTTATTCACTTGTCCTTCTAAGTCCTCAATTTTATAATATCCATTCTTCAAGTCATTAGTTGGTAGGAAGGGTCTAGTCTAATTAGGTTAAAAATTCCCTATATTCTTTGCATTGTTTAAATTATGAAGTAATATGAAATCTCCCTCATTCAATTCCCTTAGATTCACAGGCTTATTGTAGGAGCAAGCCATTCTCTCTTTGTACATTATTGCATGTTCCAAGGGTTTCAATATCTTTTCTTCCAAGGTCTCAAACAAAGCAAGTTGGAATGTAGTGATGTTATTAAAATTGGCTACATCTCCCTACATTTCTTTATTACATCTGGTCATAGAGATGACATCTCTTGTTGCATCTCTCCATAAGTAATACAAGATTTTCATTTCAATAGTAAGAATAAGTTATACAACATACAAAAAAAGATGTGACATTAGGGATGAATTCAAGTACACGATGTTATGCAATTGATAACGACAACACTAGGGTATAATCCAATCAATAGACTTAGTGAATTTACTTGTAGGTGTAAACAAGTAATAAAACCTAGAAAATATAAACAAGTGTTGCTATTACGTTTTGAAATTATACCAAAATTTATTAGTAATAAGAAAAGTAAAAGAATTAAAAGAATTGAATTGTTGCTTCATTTTCAGAGAAAATATAAATAGGTATTGTTATTTCTTTTTACTAGTTATAACAAAATTACTAGTAATAGGAAAATTACCTTTAATCCAATAGTTTTAGCACTAATGGTTTGTTCATGGATTCTCCTCTAGTTTCTCAACATCCATGTATTTTCCTCTCATTGCTCAACATCTTTGCATATCCATTCATTTGTTTATAATAACAAGTCTATTTTGTGTAGGCCTCATGGTGAAGTACTTGTATGATTCTAATACTTGGTGAATTGCTTTTATGCTTCTAATACTTAGCACAATTGGAACTGATGGCTTGTATTCTTCTATCCCTGTTGGTTGTGCGGTTGCTTTCATCATTTTCATAGGGCAAGGAAATAGGTTGGCATTGGGAAGTTACTCCACTCACAAGGGAAAACAACTCTTCATGAACATCAAAAAGCAAGGTGCCTAGGAAAGCCCATAGAAATGACATGGTAAAGAAACACAACTTTTTTGCCGAGCTTCTCTCATCTCCACAAACAAGCAAACAGGGTTAGAAAACCACCGAAGAAACAAGATCAAGGCCCAAATGTGGCAATGCGTTGCATTGGAGGGAGTCATAGCAAAATGCATGTAAAATTCCAAGTGTAGGTGTTACTTTGTAAATGTATTATGAAACTTAACGAATGGATTTGACACCATAAACATTAAATGTTTTGAATTTAATGGTAACTCTAGACTAGCATTAAACTAGCATCAAATTGAAATTCAGAACTTATTATCCTAAGTTATTGTTAAAAACATGAAAATCATACATTCTTACTGGTGTTAAGACATCAAAACTAAAACTTTGGATAAAAGTTTGTTTGATAGAATATTTTTGCTAAAACATTGAATACATTGGTTGGTCAAAGCAAATTAATATTGGGTCAATGTTGAATGATCGCTATAGTCCTTTCCTTATTGAAGTAAGGGACTAATAATAGATAACATGTTTATTAACATCTTTTTTGTTTAATATTGGAGATAAATTACATATTTGTTAATAAAAAAATAAACAACACTCATAATATATCATAATTAAATAATTTATAATAAATATAACCCAAATAATATTCAAATATAACTATTAACTTTTAATAATAAAATTTGTAAAAATTAATGGTGGTAGGAGGGGGAGGGGTTAAATATAACCTCGATGGAAAATTGGTAACCAGATACTCCTAGGGATTGGTGCTAATGACCAATAATCAGGTGGAGTTGTATGGATTATTGCTAGGCTTGATTTTAGCAAAGGATATGTTGCTGCCAAAAGTCATGATCCCAGGGGATTCTATTATTACGATCCAACAACTACATAAAGGTTCTTGGCAGAAGGAAAACCATCTCAAGCTTTTGTTACAAAGAGTACCAATGATCTAGATGACTTCCCACAAAAATTTATTCTACCATGTCCTTAGACATTAAAACACTGAAGCGAATAGTCAAGCCAATCACTTATATCTTCTTACACCAGGGAAAACATATATTAATGAAACCTAGGGGTGGTGAGGCATACTTTGACCCCTCACTCCCTTTCTCAAAGCATATTTTCATGACACAAGATATTCATTATAACCTCTTATCCCTATGTTTCAAATCTTTCAATGGTATCTTCACAACAAAAGGAGTGAGTTCTTAGCTTGGTGTAGCATCATTCTCTGCCACGACGATGCATGCAACGAAACTTAAATTGAAATTTCCACATGCTTTACGTACAAGGAGTTGGTGGAAGCTTGATCGAGGCACATGACTCCCACCTTAGTTGGGGTTCATTTATATGGCTTTGACATTTGTGAGTTGTAATGGTGACATTCAAAGTGAGGCATGTGGGATGCCCTCTTTATTGTTTAAAATTATGGCTCTTTGTCAACCCAAAGCTCGTAAAATTCTCCTTTTGGACCAATTCAAGACTTGGTTTTGTTGGTGGTGGTGCAATTTCATGTCGTCTTACAAACAAATTGTGGAGGTCTCCTCATCTCCACCAATATGCTTTATAAAATAGCTTGACTATATCAATTTTGGTATTAGCGATCATTTTGGAAAATATTATTGCTTTTGAAATGTTAAAAGGGTCTCGTTGGCCATAATTTGTTATGCCCAAGATTTCATAAGCCTCAACATAATTTTAGTCGCTTCACTCGAGCTCCTTTCTCTGTAGGTAGGCTTCTCCTTCCTACCTGATAGATTTATTTGTTCTTCTCAATTGATGGTAAATTTCTCTCCTGGGTGCCTCAGTCTCATTCCCCGCTTTTCAAAGTTTCACTCTTTGGTCATATGTTTTTTCACCACCTTTCAACTTCCATGTTGTTGCTTCTTTTAGGTGCATCCATCTATTCTGGTGTTTTGTGGGTTGTATTGGCTATCTAGGCTAGCTGCCCCTACGGTCCTGCAAGTGTCAATGAGTGGTCCTTGTTTTAGTAGTTGGTGATCATTCTATTTCCTATTTTTTTTATTCAATCACTCTTCTTATGTGATGTTGTCACCATTAATCCATACCTCGTTTTCCCTCCTCCTGAGCTGTATTGGTTTCCTCAAAGTGCACTAAGGAATTATTGACTACCTCCTTTCCACCAAATTGCAATGTGGGGATGCAATGGTAAAAATACTAGAGCTAGGGGTGGAAATTGATGCAACAAGTGCATCCAATAGTTTGAATCCTTGCAATTGAACATCATATACACTAATTGGAGACTACATTAATAAATGAGGATCACTACCATTCTAAGGGAGGACACTTAGGACCTTAACAACAAATTGGCCCATTAAGTTGATGAGATGGATGTTCTTTGTTAGCAAATTGAAGGTCTGCAAATTCAACTCTCTTCCAGGGAAAGTCACAACTCAGGTTCAAGCACCTTTAATAGGCATCGAGTTCATCTCTTCTAGACCTTAACTGACCTTCAGAAGAGGAAACCTACTCTAATGTTTGATGTACTCTCAATGCAAGTGTGCTCTTTTGCTTGTCCACTTTTGTAAGCTTTACTCCTTATGTCATACAATTTTAGCAGCCTCTCTATATAGTTTTTGGTGATCATATCAGTGACCTCCTCCTCAGAGGATCAACTCTCAGAAGCATTCATGCAATCATTTAACTATTTCTCAAGTAGTTGTTACATTCAGGCATAGATTTTAATATAAATCCTACTCATTTTTGTGAA